>JAQIXG010004360.1:0-13044 GCA_034700105.1 Oconnorella tubifera
GATTTAAAAAAAATAGCATAATTGATATTTTTAATATGTGATAAATTTAAACAGGCGATCGACTCTCCTCCCCCCCCCCTCCGAGACTGAGTTTATGTGTATAAAACAAATGAAGTAAATTTGAGATTGCTATTATTATTATTTATTTATACATTTATTTAATTACATGTATTTATTACATTCACTGTTAATTAAATTAACTCAATATTACAAAGAGAAATAATATTTTTGATTTTCTCAATTAAACTCTTAACAGTAAACTACTGTCTGTTATTTATTCAAAGTACAAAGATTCACTTATTTTATAGAGTAGATTGCTGATGAATGTTTTTGAGAAAAATGCTTTTAGATCTGGATTGAATCGAAACGAAGATGATTGCAAACGCTTAGAAAAATGCTTAGTAAAATATAGAAAATACAAGGCCTTGAAAACAGCTCTATAACATGTGTTTAATATCAGCCATTAGATGAGATTACGACTTTGAACAGTAGATGTAAAAGGCCAGCATGCGATGATGTTGTCTTATAGCCAATAGAAAAGAAATTGAATGAAAACTGGGAATTTTAACTGAATAGTTAATTATACAATTAATAATAATAATAATTATTATTATTAATTGTATAATTAATAATAATAATAATTATACAATTAATTAATTATACTATAAAATTATAGTATAATTAATAATTATCTATTAATTATTAATTATACAATTAATAATTAATAGATAATAATTAATAATAAATATAAAAAACAAAATTATTAAAAAAGAGAAAAATAGGATTAGTATTGCGATATATTTATATTTATATCTATTAAAAGTTTATGAAATTTTTACTTAAAATCTAAATTTTATAAATATGTCAGTAATTATTAATAACTAAAGCACGGGGGATTTGTGATGAGACTCTACTTGAAGCAAAGCAACAGAGACTTGCTAACTCAGCGCATAAGTACTAACTTCACATCAATCTTTCGCTTAATCCTTCTTCATCAATCTTTCTTAATTTTAAGATGACAAATTACGTTTAGGTAAAACTAGAAGCAAGAGATCTATGTCGAGGATTTCTACTTGTGGATGAAATGTCGTGGTTGAAGAGTCGCTAGATAAAATTAGCTGTGCTTAAGTCTCGTGGAGATGTAATGTCGTGTTACTAATAATAAATTAGACGTATACGTACTGTAGTAATCATGGTGTTAGATGAAATTGTTTAAAAAGCAAGTGTCTGCAAAATTTATGTGTTTAAAATATAAATAAAAAAGCTCTTAAAAGCAAAATCTATTTGTTTAAAGGAAAATTACTACAGATACATTTTATTAAACTGTATTATCTTTCTTCTTTTCTATTCTACGTCTGTTTATTCTTTGTTTTCTTTACTGTTAACTTTCTTTCAGTCTCTCATTCTCTTTCTCTCCATCTATCAGTCTCTATTATTTCATAAATACACGCTTCTCTGTTATTTGCTCTCAAAGAGCAACAACAATATAGTTTTAAAACAATATCTCAGCTCTATCACTCTCCCTCGATCACTGTATTCTAGACACAAAAGTAGGAGTCTCAAATCGATAGACCACTCACGCTCTCACGTAGACTCAACTTCAACCCCCCTCCCCCTTGCATCATCAATCGATAGGCTATTTTTTCACCAGGGGACGTCACTCGCTCGCTTTACCCTTCGTCACATTTCCGGTAGTCGTCATCGTTGTAAGAAACGTCGTCGTCGTCTCATTTACATTATCGATCGACTTGTTATTCGGTCTCGAATGTGCCGCAAACACATCCTGTAGCTTTTAGGAAAGCTATTAGAGGACTGGATGCAGTAGCGAGAGATTGCGTGCCGCGTGCGGACATGGCGAGATCGTTCAAGGTGCAGATCAACATCACGAAGAAGCCGTACGATCGCCCGGTACATTATAAGGTCGACGGTGGGCGGTTTGGTACGGAAAAGACGGTTAAGTTTAATGTCAATTCTAAGTATATATTGGATATTACTTTTAGACCGGCGCAAACATTAGAGTAAGTTTTATAACTTAATTATAATGTTGTGATGTGTGGAGTGTTTTTATTTGTAGATCGTTACAAGTTAATAGATTTTTATGACATGTTTTTAGAATGCTGAATGTTATTTTATTTGCCCGGTACACTACCTATTATCTATATACTGATCAAAGCAATGTACTACAAGAAACTGTTTATTACACAGTATGCGTACCATGTTTAATTAAATAGTTTAAAAATAAATGATAATTGTTTATGATCTTGAGCGCATCAGAGGTTATTTCAATGTTTTTCTCGTTTAACATTACCCATAGTCATTTTATTCAAGTTTCACTGTAATTCTGCACTTCGGTTGATTGATGAGCTTAATGCATTTCTGAATAGCTGTTATAAATCATATTTTTGCAACTGCATAATGATAAATCTGATTGATAGCCGTTTAAGAGATATTGCATCGCTTATCAGTTGCTAGATAAGCGCATTAGTTAAACACTAGATTGAGTGTATTATTTTTCTGATGTAATAATCTATAATAGCAAATATTATGAGGATTATTATGACTGATTCACACCGCGGGGAAAAGTTTTTCGGCTGTCGCTCAACTTTTGTCGTCGACGTTTCATATATAACACAAAGATTGGTCAACCTGTAATAACTACTGTGTTTAATTGTACCGGGTATATGTAGGTCTTATACTTCTATATATAATTACTTTCAAAAGTTATAGTTTGTTTATTTTTTTCTTATGTTTACTATTATTGCTAGCGATAATTTGATAATGGGTAACAACATTTTGATAATTGATAGCCAGGACCGGATTTACCTTGAAGCACTTTCAGCACGTGCTGAGGGCCCTCCGGCTAAAGGGGGCCCCCCGAAAGTTAAGATTTTTTTTTACCTCCAATATAATATTAAGCTTTACGAGGGTGGTCAAAGCGTGCCTAAAAAGAAAAATGACTTAAAAAAGGTCATCAGTGTTGAAAGTGGTTTTATATCAGCTTTTTTGAAAGTCCCAAAATTTAGTGCTTCAGGCCCCCCAAGATCTAAATACGGCACTGTTGATGGCAAATGGTTAATTTGTAAGAAACTTTTTTCGTCTTGTTTAGATGCAAAAGAAATAAAATAAACTAAAAAACAACGAAAAGAACAATAACTTAATCATCGTCAATGCTCGGCTAATTTACTCGCTAATTTTTGCATTATTGATCACGGCAATGATGGCATAAATCTATCAACAAAACTATCATCTTTTTTAGCGCATATCATAATGAAATACTTATAATATGAATTTCCTAATGGATATTTCAAAGATCATCTCCAATGATCCAGTCTGTTCCTAGATGTAAACATTTACAAACACGCGAGAAAATGTTGTATTTTCGATTGTGCTTTGCTCAATGAACTTATATCTACAAATTATACAAAACATAATTATCATCTAATATCTGTTCGTTATTTAATTACTTTATTGATTCGTCTACTCGTATCGATATTTTGTATCTTTGCGTAAAAATTGATGAAAATTAATTACGGAGCTAGATGTCGAACGTAGAACATTTGGATTCTGTATATTAATTGAAATGTAAATAACTATATTGATCTTGGATCGATAAAACATTAACTGACTAATTATGCAGCCACATGATGTAGGCCTAAAGGATGTGCTATTGGCAATAATTGAATACAAATCGAGCTAATTATTTGCTGAATATTTAAATTAATGTAAATCCGGAATGGTATAATTTTTTTCTTCAAAATACCAAGGGTTAGGGTTCTTTATATTCTTTAAGAAACACGACCCTTCTGCGGGCTAACACCACTGATGAGATTTGCGCTAATCCTAGTCGCCTTTGATTTATTGCACGCCTGCGTGTTATTGATTTATTGGATCGGCGTTTCGTGTATCATTTAGGATCTGTAGAAAAGTACGTGATGTCACGAATAGTGATTTCATTGATCTATGTTAAAAGCATTTCTCTTTATTTAATATTGGGCGGGGGGGGGGAGGGGGAGGATGAACAAGGGGGTGCTTCAGGGGGCGAAGAGACGAGAGACAAATCACGCCTACCTTTTGTGATTAAGCAGAACAAAATATTTAACCATAATTATATATATTATAATGAAAGTAATTCACTTTGTAATATAGTTTGAATAAATGAAGGCATTCTCGCTTATGTATATTTTACTGTTACTGGCTGATATTTGTTGTATAGCGTAATCCTCGGCGTATAATATGCTTTGCTTTTATTAATGGTTGGCTTCTTATTTATTGTAATTATAAATGCGAATAAAATTTTAAAATAAATGCGAATAAAACACATCTTATTGAAATACTCGTCCAAGCTGTACAAATATTGCTAATAATAAAACAATACGATCACAAATTATAAAACAACAGTTCGAATATAATGAATATATTTATTTCAGACACTGATCATAATATCATTAAAAAAGACAGTAAAAGATCAGGTACAGTAGCATCAGGTCATATAACTCTAATGATATTCCTTTACTTTACTTTTGCATAAAACAAATAAAGCACTTCTGTACTATGCACAATAAAAACACTAACTATAAAACATATGAAATCGTCCATTGCAAATAAAAAGTAACATATTAAGGTCAGGAAGTTTGTTCATATTTTCGTGTTTAACATAATCCACCAAACATTGACTAGAGTTGTTTACTTGAATTGACATCTGTATGAACTTTTTGTAAACTATACACAGAGTCGCACAATATTTTGTGCATTTATGCATTTATTGTGAATTTATGCATTTGTGTGTATTTATACATTTATGTGCATTTATACATTTGTGCATTTGTGCAATTTATACATTTATGCATTCTAATATACTCGAGATTTTTAATTTTATATCCTATAGTGCAAAATAATAATCGTTCTTAAATCATAAATCTTTCAACGCTACTTAATATGTCCCATGTAATATGAAATAAACAACAATTGACATCATAAGTATACCAATGGTTTAGATATTATAGTACAATAGCAATATCAGTATTTCTATTTACATTTTCTAGTATAGTACAGCAGTAGCTGTATCAATATAAGAGACAGATGAGACTATGTAGACTCTGGTCTAAGTCTCAAGGTTATTCGTGGGACGCCTTCCGTCCATCGATCTTCTTTCTCTCTCTTCGTCGTCGTCTCGCTCTCTCGACTCTGTCACTTTGCTGGGAGAAAAAAACCGACCATTAAAGAACATAGCAGGATTTAGCTTGGCCAGAGCTTCGTGTGACCCGATTTGCAGTGTTTATGTAAACGTGTATCCCGACTGATGCCTACAAAGTCTATTTCATTTCAGTAACTTGACTAAAATTTAATGATATTTTGTTTACTTAGTCCTTTTGCTTTGTATCAGCAATAAATTAGAAATATATATCGCAAAAAGAAAATATAATGTATATACTCAAAAAGAAAATAATTTCATAAAATAATGAACTATTTTCTACTGATGAGTTTGAAATTCTAGAAGACACTCGTGTTTCCGAAATGAAGTAGACTTTGTAAATACATCTCCTGGGCGCAAGTCATTATAAGTTAAGTCTCAGTCGATGCATTATAATAAGGAAGCCGGTGTTGATAATATGGCACATAAAAAATGCATGGCTCGGCGTGTCGCCACATTTTCGTTGTTTATTATTATTATTATATGTCTATAATGAGCTTGTGGTCCTATTATATTTAGAGGTGTTTTTTTGCTTTATGAACGGCAATTTGTGATTTGCTCGCAAATTGAACGTTTCTGATATTGTTTAATTTGTGCAGATTCAAAAATACATGGTGGAGCGTGTATAATTTTGTTTTTATAATACAAAATATATAACATCTATAGATAATTATTCTATACGACATCTATTTTAATTGTAATTGTCATTAAGTTATTACAATACTGTTAATTATTTTAGATTCAAATGTTTTAAATTTAGCTGAATAATTTCAAAACCAGAAAAATACCATTTAGCACTAGTTTTGAAAGTTTTTATTTATCGAGCAATAAAGTAATAATATCAAATCCAATTTCAATCAATCATTCTCAATC
This sequence comes from Oconnorella tubifera, assembly GCA_034700105.1. Taxonomy (NCBI): domain Eukaryota; kingdom Metazoa; phylum Annelida; class Clitellata; order Enchytraeida; family Enchytraeidae; genus Oconnorella; species Oconnorella tubifera. The sequence goes on from JAQIXG010004360.1 coordinate 6,065, forward strand.
TGATCAAAACTTTTGGTTCGAAAAACAATTTTATTTAATTTTAATTTAAAAATATTGTAACGTAAAAAATATAGCAAAACATCAACTTTTGGGCCAATTCTCGCGTTTTTGGCTAATTTAAGAAACAATTTTTGCGAGTTTTAATGAAAAAGTTCTTTTTTTTACAGAAATTAATTTCTTATTCTAATATCAAGATTTTTTAAAAAGTGAGCTTTGTCTCAATAGACAAAAATAAAGTGTGACAGAAATAATAAAGTGATGAAACGACGTATCGTTACGTCGCCTTACGTTATGATTCATTGCGGATTAGCTTCGTTGCGGTAATTTGTGACGCTATGAAACGCAATACGAAACCGAGAAAACGGTTGCGGAACGGTTGCGGTACGGTTGCGGAACGCAGCAGCTGCAGTAGAATCTCTTTAGTCACTTCTGTTATATTTTACGCATTCTAGGAACCCATTCGGCTCAACGCCAGCTGTTTTTTTATTGGTTTACTCGTTTTTAGACAATTGCAAAGAAAATGGTATAATTTAATTTTGCCAATTTTGACAAACTTTAAAACATTTATGATTATGACAACTTTAAAATTTTAATAGAAAACTAGCACGTATCATTGAAAATATATAGATGTATACATGTAAATAATTATAAAGTTAGAGAAGTTAGAAATATCATGTATTATGTAAACTTGCATAAACATTAAGATATTAATTTTGTTATTACTTTGTTAGTTAATCTCTAGATAGTTTATTATGACGTAGTCTTTGTTAAAAAATCTTAAATTGGAATTACATGAAGTCATACCAATATAAAATTAATAAAAATAAATGTTGATTTTTTTTCGTTTTGCGAAAATATCACATAGCATTAATTAATTCATTAACTTTGTAATTTTCACCTAGAATATGCAAACTCTTGCATACAGCAGTGCAATTTTGCTTTTGAATGTCATTTCCAAGCATTGACTTATCGTAAACCGAGACACAAGTAAAAGCAATAAGAGACATCACAGCGATTCCATTAATTCTGAGCTGACTGCGTGAGACATGCAACTGATTGAGTCGTTTTATTACAACACGAGACCCTGTTATTGAAATCGTGCTGACGTCATAAGAGCTTTCATATCACCGAGAGAGTTGTGTTTATTTACTGAAAGAGATATTAGGTACAAACACTCTTCGGCTTAGAATTTCCATTTAGAATATTTTTGATAGATTTTCGAAAATATTTTAAGACCAAAAGAAATTTGTTAATCTATTCTAGAAAATTATTTTCGCGTGCTCGCTTTTTTATATATTTTTTTTCAAAATGTGGTGGTATACTTTCGTTTCTCTGTTGCCTTCATACCTAAAAAATCCTAAATCCGTCACTTTATACGATAATATAATATTTATTAATATTTTACAATTTTCTGTAAAGCAATGATTATTTTTCTGCACATAGACTAAATACACCAAGAAATAATAATCATAGTGAATATATATATATTAAGTACATGCACATTCTTATGTATCACTTATTTCTCTGCACAACGTCTAATATATACGTGTTTAAAACATTCAGCTGTACATATACAATACATATACAATACATATACGTACACAAACATACGTATATACATACAGTGCACATAATAACAGTCAGTGATTTCATGTAGAATCTACACTCTTATATCTTTACTGTATTCTTTTCAGAAAATCGGTTTTCTCATCAGAAAATAGTTTTTATTTGTGCTCTTGTCTCTGAAGTAAAATTATTCGTGCTGTTTTATCCATCAAGAAGCTCTCGACTGTCATGTCTTGATGACAGAAACTGTTCTTCAGTTTATAGAGTCGACACTGTTGACAAATTCTTCAATAATCAGTTTCCGTCGTTTCGTTTATCGTTTGTTCCTGAAATAACAGAGTTCTGTATACACGATCAGTTATTATAGCCAACAGATGCTGGTTACTCAATTTACGAGAAGTTATAAGGTTACCAGTATTATCACATAACATTTATTGTTCAATTGAGTAAATAAAAAAACTTCATTAATGTATATAAGTGAATTTTTATTTAACACGTAAAGGTATTTAAAATATGCTTTTATAATATAATCTGTGTGTTTAAGTGCAATATATAGTAATCTTACTATATCATTTTGTAAATAATAGTGTGTTATATTGCGCATTGCAACAAATTGAAATAATAAAATAAATAATAATATTACGCTGTAAATATTCTGTAAATATAATATGCTCCATTCCATCCTTTATCACTATGGATCGAAATTATTATTTAATTATTAATAATTAATAATATTAGTAATAATTATTTAAACTAAATATTATTTATCAATGAAAATTAATTTAGTTTACATAGATATTGCAGGATTACAATAACAATTTCAGGAGCATCTGATTGATTATAACATATTCAATGTATGCCTAGATTGAATATGTATAAATATTCAACATATTTATAACAAATATGTTGAATACTATATGTATAGTATTCAACATATTTATAACATATTCAATACCTAATGTACTTCATTATAGATATTGTCAGGACTGCGGATTGCTAGCTGATATTGCTTCTGCTAATATTCTTTCAGAAGTCGTGCTCATGATATCATCCCGTGTAGAAAACCAATAGCAATTCTGATGTCGAGAAATCTCTTCTTTCAACGCGTTGTTTCTGCTGAGAAATTAATTAGAGAGTGCAAAGAATTTATATGTCCACGTTATAAGTATACTCCCTCTAATAGCGCAATGAAATTTGAATTTAAACAACTAATTACTGATAGGCAGCTTGTTCATTAGAATACAAATAAATACAGAAAATATTGGCTGTTGCTTATTATAAGCATTTTTTCATTATGTAAATTAATAAGGTAAAATACATACAGTTGAATAAACGAGCTTAAAAATCGAAAAATCTATAGATAAAATCGAGCAAAGCATTTTTAAGTAATAATAAATATGGTGACTTTTTATAATAGAAGTAAAAAACACATTTTTGCTTCTCAGTTTTCAGTGTTTTAAATTGTTAATCACTAATATGCTGATTTTGATAAATATTTGTTTACATACGTTAATGTATGCAATATTTGTTTGTTATTCTATGTATTAAGCGTTTAATTTAATATTATATTCATTAAACATTTAAAACAATTTTATTCGCGATGAGAACAGCATTTAGGTTATGTTCAAATCTGTTATATTACATTTGGTTACAATTTTTTATTACTTAAAGATGTCCATTCAAAACAGAATCACTCAAACATGTCATTGCTATTATCAAATCCCGTTATAGTGATAAAGGTAAAAGTAATTTAACTTCAAATATTAATATAAAGACTTAAAAGGTGCATTTAAATAAAACTTACACCCCCCGCTCCGGAGTTTTCTGTTTCCTGTCATTAAGTGGTTTGTTGTGTTCTATTACTGAGAGGCTCGGACAGCACTAATGCGCAACTATATTTGAGAGAAGGAAAAATATTTGACTGTTTACGAATTCTGATGAATTTTTAAGACCCAATAATATTAAAATAAATGACAATTTGTTTATTTTTGTCTAATTTAAAATAACAAATGAGATATACTAATTTTTACTCTAGCGGTAAATTTTATTCTGTGAGAAATTTATGTACTTTCTTTATTTCTGGCCATACTTTATTTCTCAAATACACTATTGCCTTTGTTCTATAGTGCCTAGATAGGTTGAACAAGCCAATTTTTAAAAGATGTTCTCTTAATCATCAATATTGACGAATCTATAGTAATAATTCTTAAAGTACGACTTTACTTATTTATTATTAATTTCTCTAATAATATCCCGAATCTTGAACTGATTATATTTTACTCTATATTACAAAAATGCTAACTTTACATTGAACTTAATCTTGTGTACGTTTATAATTCAAAATCTAATATCATTATGAAATAAGCGTTTTATTGATTGAACTTTGTGAATTGTTAGGAACATGACAATACAAGGCACTAAGCTATCAGTTGATGAGCATCCCAAGCAAGACGAGTCGTCTGTCTACAGGGCAGAGTGGATCACCACTGGGATGTCTAAGTCAAAGAAAGGTGATCGTCAGTCCATCCAATTACTTATTAAGGTAATCCATTATTAAAACTCTTTCTAACTGTATAATTTTGAATGTTTTAACGTTTGTCATCCGAATTTTTTCTTTATTTGCTATACTTTTTCAAATTATTAACTGACTGTATATTGTTCAAACTGTCTTTTACTGTTTTGTACTGTCATTGAAATACATTGTGTTTTTTTTTAAACTAAAATATCATTATATTATGTTACATGAAATCTTTTAATTAGTCTGAAGTTGTATACATTAAATTTATTTTTGCCGTCGTGTTGAAAATCATGGAAATTTTATTAAAATTTGTTATCGCCAATTTTTCTTGAGCTTGAATAAAAAAAATATTCTTGAGCTTGAATCTCACGTTGAATAAAACATCTACTGGAATGCAGCATATTGTATTCACGTACTTAATTCACAGCTGCGTCTTTGACGTCGTTCAAAAACTGAAAGTACTAGTAATTTCTTGAAAGTAATAATGTATTTAAGAAATAATAACATTCATCTAATGGAGTATGTTTATAATATGCGGACGGTTCGTCAAAGAACGATTCGTCAACGGACTGTAAGTCAAAGATATTCGTTAGGTTTAGGGTTAGGCTTAGGGTGAGGTTAGGGTTAGGGTTAAGGTTAGGGTTAAGAGTTTTTAGAATCGTCCGTTATAAAAATAGTGGCGAACAGTCCGCTGACGAATCGTCCTTTAAGGAATCGTCCTAGAATCTCTATAATGATAACAATCATACAACACATTAATAACTCTTGCGTGCTCTATATTATTAAATTAATCATGGTTTCACATAATTTATGTTACAGTATAAAATATAAATTTATTGAATTTGCTGCTTAGATATTTTTATAATAATACAATACCCAGTAAAATGCATTTTTTATAGAAATATATACTACACGTATATAACAATGATACTGGTTTAACAGTTATTTATCAGTTGAATTTCTTCCTTTCTCTACTTACTGCACAATACCAATCTTCTTATTCATCGACACAAATCAATAATCAATAGCTTACAACCGATGAGTTATTACTGTTGGTTCTTTGTTTACTCCTGAGACTCAATTACTACTCGGACTCTGCATAACCGAATGATTATCCAATCTTATAGGATATCTGAAAAAGATTTCGATAGGATTTAAGATTGAGTCAGAATAAAAGCAATCAATATAGTAATTAATTTATGGATCAATTCATATTGTCAACCTGTCAATGAACAATTTTCCAATCAAAATACTGAATTTGTTTTATAACCTTTCTGATGTTTTCTATATCAGACTTGTTTTTCCTGAGAATAGATGTCTCTACTTGTAAATCGCTCCGTAAATAATTTAAATGCATTCTATTGAAACTAAAAAAAACTAAAATTTCAGTTTCACAAAGAATTAAGAGGCTAAAAATTCCTTCTTTATGATGTATAACATTTAAAACTATATATACGAAATAGATCTATTAACTATTCTAGCAGTGGCGTAACTACCGTGGTAGCAGCTACAGCCATGCTGCGAGGCCCGGGCGTGTTGGAGGGCCCGGGCCCGACCCAAAATAAAAAAAATTCAGTGAACAATTAATTATTATGCTATAGTTAAGAAGCGAGCGTGGTCTAGTGGTTAGCACACTGGCCTGCGGATCCAGAGGTTGTGGGTTCGATTCTCACGAGAGGTGAGTTTTTCTCACAATCTCCTAACTAGCCGCTTCTGAGTTGACTCAGCTCTAAATGAGTACACTGACTATTTAGTCGGTGGAAAGGTGAGGCGGCGAGGAAGGGGAATGACTACCCCACCTCATTATGCCGTAGTCAACGAAACGTGAGCTTGCTAACAGCTCATGCGTCCGGATGTATGTCTGGGTCGACCTTTACCTTTTTTTAGTTACAATAACTAGAATTGTAATATTCTAGTAAGTTTTACGTAAAGACAATGTGCCCAAAAAGGAGTAATGTTGAACCACTTTCACAGTTGAGTTGAAAGTGGTTTTGTGTTGGCATTTTTGGGAATTTCGAAATGTTATTGGGCCCGCGTACAAAAACCTGCTGTGGGGCCTGTGGTCAGGTTGTTACGCCACTGTATTTAGGGTGTAATCTATCCCCTCTTTAATCCCCCACTGCTGAATTTCTTATTTCTGCTTTCGTAATACTAACGCTAACCCCTAACCCTAATCTTAATTACTCTTCCTTTTATTTATTTCAGTTGAAGAATGTTGGTGAAATGAAGACCCAGTTGCAGTGTAAGTTTTACGGAGAGCACGAGATGCAGCACGTCTGTTGGGGCAGTGCTCTCGCTCACGTTGAATACGAGTGTAAATCATCAGAAAACAATGGTTACGTTGATGTTGTCAAAGAAACGTTACGATGATAGCTAACCGTATAATAAAATGTTGCATACATGGACTTCATTTTGGGAGGGGGACGTGGGGGGGTTAGGGGGGAGGGGCATTTGCTCTCCCTAATTTTTGAAAGTATTTATTTTTTACATGTATTGGGCTAAATGTTAAGCATTTTTCCCGCCCCCCTCCTTCCTTCACCCAAAAAATAGCAAGCTGTTAAAATAATTTGAATTAGTAGTGTCTGTGAATTTTGTATAATAAAAGTGCGCTTGTTTCTCAAAAAAAAAATTCTCCCTCCTGGAAAAGCTGGAATGACGTTCCTGGCTTCATATATATTATATTTAAAGATATTTAACGGGCAGCGTGTTCTCATTGAGTTAACACAATTTTATCCGAGGCTATAAGTATACACTGTGAACGTAAAAAAAACGACCCTTTACAATAATTATTAAAATAGAGACCAATATTTAAAAAAAAATTATTGTGACTAAAATTATTTTAAACTCAACTTTAATACAAACTATTTTTTATAATTATACCAGTTAATAGCTATAC
>JAQIXG010004361.1:0-13044 GCA_034700105.1 Oconnorella tubifera
GAGGGTTTTAACTTAAACTTGAACTTGTAGGAGATTTAAATTTATGTGTCACATCAGCTCAAATTGACAATTTGTGCTGATGCGCATTTGAACAATCGGCTTCATTTTCGTGTACTTATTTCTAAATGTTTCGTTTTGAATTTTGAATAAAAGTTTCTCAGCAAACTTGGTCTTTTGTTTTAAATTTTTATTTCAAAGTTAAAATAATATACAAGTAATTGAAAAGGGTTGCTATTCCTCTACCCCGCCCCAGTGGCGTAGCCAGGATTTCACAAGGTGGGGGGGGTTCGTTACAAAAAGTATATGATGACATTGTTTAGTTATCACTATTTTTAGTCTCCATAGGCCTATATAATATTTTAACTAGGGGAGGCTGGGGGGGGGGGGTGATACTAAACTATAACCTTAATTCGAAACTAAACATTTTCGTACAAAGGGGGGTGGTGTAACACCTACAACTCCCCCCTTGATAAGTAGCTTTTCGTACTGATGTGACGCGAAGAAATATACGAACAAATGGATGTTTAAGACATTAGTTAATTTTGTCGGATACTAATAATAATTTACGAATAATATAATGGAGATATGAACAACTATTTACAGAATAAATTAGTAATAAATAATAATAAATTGGTTTAGAAGTTATATACAAAAATGTATAATTTTAAAGAATAAAACTATAGAGATATAAATAGCGAACAGAATCAGTAGTATAGCGAAATATCAAATATAACTTCACTAAAATTCTAACAGAAATAGATGCTATAAATTGTTCATAAAAACTGACGAGATTCAATGCTGTATAATACATATTCTATACTGTAGAGTGCAGTAGTCCTAGACCTAAACGAAATCTTTATTTCTTTTAATATCAATTAGACAAATATATAATATCATGTTAGAAAATTCTATTTTGACACATTGTAGTTGTCAATCTTTTATTCTGCACATGAATTTAGTTGACATTGTTTTTTTGGCAAGACATTGCGGTTGCTGTCAACCTTTATTTTAACAAATCACTGTAGTTGTTAACTCTTATTTTAATAAGTCAATGTAATTGCCAACCTTTTATTTTAACAAGTCAATGTAGTTCGCAACCTTTACTTTAACAAGTCACTGTAATTGACAACCTGTACATTAGCAAGTTACTGTAGTTACCATCCTTTCTTAGCAAGTTACTGTAGTCCCCAACCTTTATTTCAACAAGCCATTATAGTTGCCAACCTTTATTTTAACAAGTCAATGTAGTTGCCAACCTTTACTTTAACAAGTCACTCTAATTGCTAATCTGTACACTAGCAAAGTTACTGTAGTTGCCAACCTTTATTCCAGCAAGTTACTGTGGTTATCAACCTTTCCACCGGACAAGTCACTGAGGTTGTAAACCTTTATCAGATGTTTCAATGGATCCATATCTTCAATAAGCAGAGACTCAAATCTATGAAAATTTCTTACAAGTATTTTATTCCTATCACGCGAACGTCTGAAATTATTTCTGACGTTATTTCGGACGTTATTTCGGACGTTATTGCTGACGTTATTTCGGACGTTATTTCGGACGTTTCTGACATTATCACTGACATTATCACTGACATTATCACTGACATTATCAGTGATATTATCACGGATATTATCAGAGATATTATCACGGATATTATCAATGATATTATCACGGACATTATCGCTGATATTGTCGTCACGCGCGTGTTTACGACGGTCGCGTTTCATCGACAGACGTCGCCACTTGTTTGGATGCAGCTTTATCATCATTTTAGAAAAATCTAAACCTGACACCAGAATATCTGAAATACAACGGAATTAAATATTTCTTTCTCTAAAACTTTTAGTCTTTGAGCAGTAGAATAGTTATCAAGTTACAAATCTCCAAAAGACATGTACACTATGTACACTACAAAAAACTATTTTTTGTAGTGTACATAGTGTACATGTCTTTGGAGAATGTCTTTAGTGTACATGTTTTGTCAGTTTCAGGATAAAATCATTTCGAATATTTTGCGAAAATTTCTGCAAGGAAACACAGATAAAAGATTCGGTTCTAACTTAAAAAGGTCATATAAATTAATTTCTGTTGACCCCCCCCCCCTCCTCCTAGTGAAATCCTGGCTACTCCTACACTGAGCGTGTGGAATAATTTAAATAATATTATAATTAATAATATAATAATATTACAATTAATTTAAGTTCTAGCTTTGGCAAATAATTTTATAAAGTACCTTTATCACAAAAGCGATATTTTACGCGACATTTTCGTCGTTGAATCGTCGCCGGACAGCGACGACCGTTCGCCGACGGTTTATCAATAACCTCTCTCGACCTAAACTGACGACCTATTTTCTGACCCGTTTTGTGACCAATTTTATGACCACATGTGACGTCATTTCGCGTGCAAGGACCCCAGGAGCTCCATCTGGTTACACGACAATCGACTGAAAGAAAAATATATGGCGGAGTGGATAGAGCGCGCTACTTTGAAATCATAGATAGCGGGTTCAAATCTAGCAGTGGATCAAAATTTTCTTTATAGAACTTATAGCTTTTTTCATTAGGCCTACTTGGACTCTGTTCACTAATCACTTAAGACTTTCTTCACTCATCACTTGGACTATCTTCACTCATCACTTATAACCTAAACCTTTATTAAAACCTGACTTTATTGTAACCAAATCCAACATAACCAAATGTTATAGCATTAAAAAGTTAGGTTTTAAAGTTATAAAGTTAAATTTTACAGGGCCGCTTTGACAACTAACATTTTCTTTAAACAATATTTCATTCTGCGAACCTTTTCGACGACATTCTCTGGTTTTTTGTCGAACCATTGGGAAAGCGAGGGGGCAGTGTTTAACACACACACCCTCGTGTAGAAACAGCGGTGCTAAGCAAGATAAGCACAGAGTAGAATTGTGACACCTAGCACATTGAGACATCTGACATTCTGCATTGAATAAAAAATAAAGTGCTTAGTTTTTAACTGCGTTTATTTGCTTTATTTTCATTTAATTAATTAATTTATTTATGAACGTAAATAAGAAACATGCTAAATTCAAAATGTGACAAAACACAAAGCATATAAAATGTAGAATTTAGAAATGTAAAATATTTCTAAATTAGCATCATATTTTACAATTAATGTAGTTATTATGCTTGTACTATAAATAATAGTTAAAATGTTTCAAAATTAATAGTAAAATTATAATTATTATAATAGTCATTATAACTATGACTATGATAATAACTACAACAGTATTGTCATAGTTTTAATTATGTATTATAGTTGCAACTATTGTAATACAATTGAGTATAAAAAGAGTATATAAATTGATTTTTATTTTTTTATTTTTTTAATTTTTATATTTTTTGGATCTTTTTATTTAAATTTATTAAGTTTAAAAATTGATTAAAAAAACAAAAAAACATTGAACACTAACTGTTGCATTTTGTATGATCTTTATGTTTTGTTATAAAATAGCCGACGGGACACTCTCTCACGCACGCTCCCGTTTGACGCACACCGTTCCATTGCAAAAAGAGCTGGTGTGACGGCAGACAAGTGACGCAGCCGTTGTTTAGTGAACAGGTGGCGCAGCCGGTGGGGCACGTGGGGGCGAAGGGAGCGTCTGAAATATGTTAAAATTTTCAGTAAAAATATTTGCATTGACATATATTAGAATGCTATTTTGTAAATTTGTAATGGACGGTTATTTATTGTTTTGCTTTATTTTTTACATATGTTTATTGTTTTGAATAAACGAGATCTTATTTTGATTACTTTATCTACTTAGGCCTAATCCCATAGTATCTTACTTATCTTAAATATTTTTAGCAATTATTTAAAATCAAAAATGACAATATTAACTTGACAATAGCCATATACAAATTTGTAGACAAAATTTTATAACATTTTGACCAAATTTCAAGTAAAACGTGTTCTGTACATTTGTTCAAATGTATCCTATAGTTTAAAATAAGGTAGTCAGGATTTTACAATTGGGGTTAGGGGATTCCTCCTAAAATTTTATTTGATGAAATTTTTTAAGCAATCGCCCTTTATCGTGTCGCTATATAATATTTGATGTTGCTAAATTTTTATAAGAAGGTTATTGCACTCATCTTTTTGACCCAATATTCGCGGTTATGACCCTCTAACCCTCCCCCTTGACCACTCCTGACTCATTTTGCTACCCGGGATTCGAACCGCGAACTCTTTCTCTCTCGGCCGATTCATTCAGACTCGATGAGTCTCTCGAAATTAAATCAAAACTCTACTAGAAATTTTTGCAATCTTGACTATAATCAATTTTCTCGATTCAGGGGTCAACACAAAATTGGATTCTCTATAGATATCAGTGGCGTAAATGGGGGGGGGGGTTGTGAGGCTTTTGACCCTCTCCCAATTAGAATTCATAATTTTTTGTCATGTTAAAGATGTAAGTTTGGTAGTAAACTCCCCTCCCCCCTTGTGACGATTAAGTGATTTTTTTGGCTTTGGATACATGTATTTAGAGATCAAATACATGAAATTATCGCTCGATTTTTGATACCAAAATCGAGTGCTACATTAAGAAAAGATTATCACTTTAAATTTTGGTGAACCCCCTCCCCCCGCCCCTTAGTCAATTTCTGGCTTCGCCTCAGATAGATATTTGAGATAAAAATGTTGTAAAGTTTTAAGAGATAAACGAAATGTAGTAAATGAGAAATGTCCATTCGTGGAAGAAATTGGGAATCTTTGTTTCGCAAGAAAATGAATCAGATAAATGAAATTTTTATTCTTTACTGACTCAAAATGGTTGCTCGCATCCCTCCCCCATTGAATTATTTACAATTCGCTGCACCCTTTAGTAAGAAGCTTAAATCTGAATAGTCGTTTACCAATTATATATTAAATAAATAAATATATGACATTCAAACTTCAGATTTAGTATTAAAATGAATTTTGACTCATTTTGTAAATCCAGAAAGATCATGAAAGTTATTATTAATCAGTTTAAAAAGCATTAACTGCTTTTAATTTAATTTAAATTATTTATTTTAATTTAAATGCATTAATTGCAAGTTTGATTTGTTGTGATTTTAAAAAGTTATTATCGCAGAGAATGTCTTTCGAGTAATTTTTTGTCGGTCTCCCGACATCACAATTTTATTCAGTTTTGTCTCAGAATAAGTACTGGGCTTATTGGCTGATATAGAGACATCTTAATATTTCACGGAATATACGAATGAATGAGCGAGCTAAAAGAATATAATAAATGAATGAAAGTGAATAAATTGATCAATAAATGGATGAATGAATGAATGAATGAAGGAATGAATGAATGTATGTATAGAAAGAAAGAATTCGAATAGAATGACTTATATACTTCATTACAAAAGCGATTTTATGTTTAATATATATTTCATTTACTTTAATACAAATTTGTTATTTGATAATTTATGCTAGAATGAATGCACAAAACAACGAATGAATGAATGAATTAATTAATTAATACAAATTAATAATTATAACAGTATGAAAGCAAAAACGAAAAACATATAGTTTTGGTTTATTTTAAAGAAAGTGTATTTCATTTTAGTATAATATTTCACTTTTGATTCGAAATCGAACTCAAATATCAACATATTTAATCCCATTCATCTTTTCAATTTGATTGACGTTTCAAATCAACAAAAAGTCGGATTTAAGTTTATACAGTCCTGTCGTTACGTAACCAATCAAGAAATTTAATAGGAATTCAATTACCAATAGGAAACGCTAAAACAAACATAGCTTTGCACGTTCTATCGCTTGAATTTCGCAAGAAAAAACGCAATTTTTCGATTTTTGAAATAAAATAGTTGAATTCTCGCTAACTGTAAAATATGCATCGTATTACATCATATTAAATGTGTATGTAAGTTTAACATTATACTTTACGGTATTATACGATCTTTCTACTAAAGGGTGCAGCGAGTTGATTCAACGGTAAACATTTTCACAGAGAAATCGAACCTGGATCTACTCGAGTCCGGTACGCTACCGCTTCGCCAATGAACGTTCTGGATCTGCGTTTTTCATTAGTTATTTAACTACTAAAAAATATTCTTTACTAAGCTTGACTAGTATAATTATACTAGTGTTTAAAAACAGTACCGCACATAAAACAGTATTACTCTTTTTACTGTTTTCTCTGTTCAATTTAATGTATACTTTAATATTTCCATGGAGCAGCATTGTTTTCATCAAATAAAATTCTTGTATTCAATGGCATAATTAAGGGGAGAGGGTTATGGGGTTACAGCCTCAATTGTGCTTAATTTTTTGCACGTTAAACGTATTACAATAGTTCGGCATTTGTTAACGTTTTAAGTGTTATTAACCACCTTATTACGATTTAGCAAAAATATGCATTTGTTATTGCAAATATGAACATCTTTATAAAGATTATATTCTTTATATTTTTGGAAGCTACCCCCCCCCCCTCCCAGCCCCCTCTATGAAACCCTGGCTTCGCCATCTTAAATCTTATCTCTCGAATAGATAAGATTTTTATTTCGTAAAATTAATCGTCGATAATTTAAAACAGTCTCGAGCGAGGTCTAGTAATTTGCTAACCACGCCTCTTGAATAAAATTTATTTAATTCAATTTTATAAGTTTCCATTCCGATTCCTAACCCTAATCGTAAGAGTTAATCAGCGCTTGAAGCGTCTTATAGTTTACATTGGTTGTTCAATTGAGGCTAAACGGGCGGAATTACTTTTTAAAAAAACGTTACGAATTTACGATGTTAATGAGAAATATCGCTTGTTTAATTTCTTAAGGAAGCTGATTGATTTTATTAAATTTAGCTCGTTTAATGTCGTTTAATATTGTACAGTCAGTTTATAAATATAAAATGATTTAAAAATAAACATAACTTTTTAGTAATTATTGCGTGATTTAGAATATACTTAGTTAGATTTGTTCATTTGTTTACGTTATTGAATGTTTGTAAAGACTAGAACTATAAATAAATTAAAGCGATTTTCATTACATAGCTTTGTTTAAATGAATGTCCATGAATTTTTAATTCAAGAAAGTCTTATAATATTACGTTATAAAATGTTTTATAACTATTGTTTAAATATTTCGGTTATAATTTCAGTAACGTTAGAATTATAAAATAATTGCTACCTTTTTTTAACTTGATGTCATTGGTATCTTCAGAAATATTCAGTAAAAGTTGGTGACCTTCGCTTATGACTACTCCATACAGCAAAATTATGTTCAGAAAATATTTTATTATTGTCTTCATCATTCTGTTTAAAGCAGAAAAGTCATAAATTTAACAACAAAACAAATCAGATAAGCCTACTATGAATAATAATAACAAAACAAACAGTTTCATAGATAAATCATATAATTCGATATTAAATATTAAAGACGGACAAATAGATAGACAGTCAGAGGCAGACAGGCAGAGAGACAAACAGACAGACAGGCAGGCAAAACAAAAAAACAATAATAATGGTCAAATAATAATAGTGATTAAATATATATTATAGTAGACTAAATACGATTATTAACTTTTTGTGATTATTTATTTCACGTTTGTTGTTCTTTATTTCAAAATTGTAAGCGATTACAATTATAGCATTACTTAAATCTTATTAATTTTATTTATTTATTCATCTTTACTTAGTCACTTAGGGCCCCTAAGGACTTTAACTTTGAAGCCAATCTTATAGTCCTAAGGATATTTAACTTTGAAGCCAATCTTATAGTCTAAACGTTGCTAACTTTTAAAAAGTCTAAAAAACGTTGAAAAATATACACACAAAAACATTTAAATCTAAATTTCAAGTTTTAAATGTACAGAAAATATTTTTCAATTTAGATATATTTTAGTTGCAAATAAATCAATCCCAATATTGTGTAAATTATTCCCAATATTTACACTTTCCAAGTGTAGATATTGGTTTAAAAATCCGAATTAAAGTTCTTTATTTAAATAATTAAAAAGGCACTCTTTATCTAATTTCTGATTTTATTTACAGTCGATAGAGATAATCATTTTATTATCGAAATAAATTTTGTTGCGGATCGAAAACTTGTAACGAAATGCTCCACACTTCAATATCGTTCATTTCATGAACCAGACGAGGGATCATTGTTGTTTATTACAACTATAACTTGCCCGGGGGGACGGCAGGGGACGCCACCGGGGGTAAGAGAGGGGACAAAGCTCCCCTTCCCTGGAATAGTTTTTATTCGCTATGTTCAGGGCTTAAGTTAGGCTACAATTATACTGATTTTTTTATTTTAAATTTTTTTATAATATATAAAATCGTACGATATACAAAAAGTCAAAACATTACAATACGATAGAATTTTTATACAGTACACCGCGGTTGAATAGAAACTAAGCCAAACTTCAACCGCTCAAATTTACTTTACAAACGAATTTTAAAAGTTTAAATTTTGAACATTTTGAACATCTTCTTTAATTCAATAATCAAACGAAATTGTTGTGAAATTTATTCAAAAGAATATTTAAGAGCATCTTCGTGATAAGATCAGGTATACTATATATATTAAATAGACATTCTGGCTTAATTTTTATTCAACCACGGTGTATTTGTATTGTAATGTTTTAATTTAAAAGGTTGGATTACATCATTTTTTGGCAGAAATTTGTATATAGGGCCTAATCTAGACTAGATATAATATGATGACACAGAAATGTAAAATTTGTGAAAATTCAACCCCCCGCCCTAATCCCCCATACAAAAATTACGGGAGAATTTAACCGGCAGCAATAGACTCTCAATAAACTTCGCAACGTTTTGATGTTGTTGATGTTGCGGAAACTCGCAAAATCCGCAAACGCAAGAAAACGCAAACGCAAGAAACATTCATTCAGCAACGCTCACGGCTAACAAATGAAAACAGTAAAGTAGCGAACGATTTATTGAGAAAAATAATTAATAGGAGATTAAATAATTAAAATTAAATCCAGGATTACAATATACAATGAAAAAAAATCAAATTTTAAAATTAAATTTTGATCATCATAAAATTACTTCGTTTTTTAACCCCTCCCTCCAATGTAATATTTTCTGGATTGATTACCACCCCCCCCCCTCCTCCCTCCACTGTATACTTGCGTTGACGAAGTAATTTATAAATATTATTTTATCTAAATTTAAATTCTCTAAATTATTATTTTTTCTTTTAAATTATCTAGTCTGTTTGTTTTTATATAATAAATTAACTTTTACTTTTAATTCATTTTATTTGATCATTTTTTACTCAAAACTTTAATTTCATGCACTAAATATCTCTCCGTGCTGATGTGACGTTAAGAAACAAACAAACAATCGCCGTATAGCCTATTATCCCTCGAGTTGAAACAGTTCGTATAGTTCTGTATTTATTGCTGCAGAGGTAAAAACACTGAATTGTCTGATTATTGTTTTAGTAATATCACTTTGAAGTAATGCGTCGGAAAGCAATGAAATTAAAGATTACCATTATCTTGGATTGATACAATTTTCTTTATAAAAACTTTATAAAAGGAGTTTTAAGCTCATCAATCAATCAGTTAATCAATTAATTAATTAAGTAATCAATCAATTAGTCAGTCAATACATCTATCGATCAATATGTTAGGCCTAATCAGTTAATCAATCAATCAATCAATTAATTAGTCAGTCAATTTAGCAATCAATTATCGAATAAGTTAATTAATTAATTAATTAATCTATCCTAAAGCAAGAAATTAGTCGATCACACAGGTTAGTCCATTAATCTTATATAGGCCTAATTAATGATTCATTCAATGAATCATTTTCTACAGACTTAAATTAAACGACATTTTATAAATTCTTTTTTAAGCTCGAGTAAAATCAACAATGCCGCGTGAATTCAAAATTGAAATTTTTAATTAATGCAATCAACAGTTCGTCAACATTTCAATAATAATAATAATTATTATTTTAACAAATAAAAGCATTTTTAATATATAATAGAGCTTAATGTCAAAATATAAACAATGATGTTAAACTCAATACGACCACACACCCCAATAAAGCGGTACAAATATTATACATAAGCAGATTATTAGATAAAAAGGTAACACGACAAATCGGCCCTGAATATATTAGCCAGACAAATCGGCCCTAAATGCATTAGCCCGACAAATGAATTTATTTAGTGAATTTATTTAGTAACCACGACTAAAACCAACCCTAAACTTAACCCAAAATTTGATCTTAACCCTAACTTCAACCCTAAACCAAACACTAATTCCAACCCTAATAACTAACAGTCGGGGGCCGATTTGTCGGGGCCGATTTATCGTGTCAAGATAAAAATCATAAATGAATGAATAGTTAAGTAATATTAAATTAAAATGAACAAGATTCAATATTAATGGAATCAGAATGATTTATTCCGCGTAAAAAATTATACATAAAGAAAGAAAAGACATTATTTGTAGCCTTTTTATACTAAAACACAGCAAAGTAAAGAAACAAAACTATGGATATTGTGTTATGTTAAACAATATTGTTTAACGATAAACAATTAATATTGTATTGTGCGATTTATCAATAAAATTCGAAATGACAAAGCTGTACCATTAAAACTGAATCACTAATGAGCTTTATAGAAATAAGAGATATTATACACATGTATAATAATTCTTTATAATAAATATTTATTTAGAGTAGAATATTATCATATTTAAGTAATTATTCTGTTCAATAATTTATAATTCGAAACAAATTAAAGCAAACAAAACAATACCGCAACAATTAGAAATAGTTTCAATATGAAAATTAGTCCAAATACTCAAAACTGGATAACATAGAAAGTAGTAAGTACTATTACAATAATAGATTAAGCTTTTAAGTAAGTGAAAAATGCGCCTGATCAACAACACAGCGTCATATGGCAATCGGAAACACACATACGTATACACACACACACACACACACACACACACACGCACACACACAGTAAATGATACATTGACTGAGACACCTGAACTTAAGTTATTGCCATTGAAATACATAGATTTTTTTCAGTAATTCGTATCAGTTTATGTAAAAAAATCGATATTTTAGGCCGGGTGGGGGGCAAACGATAAGAATTGCATTTACTTAATAATTTTTAGTTTAAATTATTTTTTATATTTCTAGATAGGGGCGAGCCCCTGAACACCCCTCAACCCAAGTTAAATTTGCAACTGGTATGTTGTGTTAATCGCTAAAAAACCGACACTGCAAATTAATTTAAATCGATAATAAAAAGGCTTTATACAGAATGCATTGAACATACATTAATGTTGCGAAGAAAAACTATCTTCATACGAGATATAATTATAAAATAGTTTATTTCTTACTTCCTAATGCCAACTAAAAAACAAATTCATTCACATAAAATTAATTAACTCTTTAGAAAGCGAATAACAACAATACACCAGATAAAAACAATATGTAATCAGGAAATCAACTAACGAAAAAGAACAAAAATCAAAGTATTAAGTCTATAATTCGTAAAAATCATCCACCAATCAAAGCAGCGTATAAAAATAGAAATAGTTTTTATTAGCAAAACTGTATTGCGTGCTATTTCGAATCCACTTACATTTTATGCATTCTATTAATAGCCAGACAATTTTAATATAATTATAGTATCGATATTTGATACTTTACTTTTACTAAAGTTGCAACAAGTTTGATAGTTTACGCAGGCAAGTTTTGATAACTTTTAAATTAAAATACTTACTAAAGGATGCTGCAAGTTATAAGTTTAATAACAAAAATAAAAGTGATCAAAGTCATTTTAAAGTCTGAATATATTTAATGCAGACTGTGAAAGTTGCTGAAAATGGGTTTTATTAAAGGGTGCAGCAAGTGATAATATACTACAAAGTTGCACAGAATTCGAACCTAATATCTTTCTAGTTAGTCGCAAGCTAACAAGCCAACTAAATTGGCTAAACTAATAATTAAGCCAACTGCTTCAAATTAAGCCAATTAATTAAGGAATATTATACATCATCAACAATCGCCCAGAAACAAAAAATCTGATTGGTTCAAAATGTAACAAAGAAAAACACACAGGCCTCTATATCTAAATTGCATATATAATTAAAGGCTTACTTGATTCTTAATGTCACATCAGCACAAACAAAACTTGTATATAATTATGTGTATAATATATATGTACTTACAAGAAAATGATAAAAATATTAATAATATTGCGTTTGGAATTATTACATTAAATCAACTAAGAAAGAATTATTGTCTGACAAAATGGTCCCGAATATATAAGCCCGACAATTCGGCCCCAAATATATTACACAAACAAATCGGCCCGGAATAAATTGAACAGACAAATCGTCCCAAAAAGTATTAAACAGACAAATCGGCCCAGAACAATAAAACCCAAAATTCGGCCCAAGCAATTCATTTAATAACCCTAATCTTAAACTAAACCATAACTTTAACTTAAACCCTAACCCTAACTTAAACCCTAACGCAAAATTAAACCCTAATCTTAACTAAAATCCTGACCTCAGAGCAACAATAGATTTAAGTATTAAAAGTCGGGGCCAAATTGTTTGGGGCCGAAATGTCGGGGGCCGTTTTGACGATAACCAAATTGAAGATTTCAGGATATCATTGCACAAAAAAGTACACTGCCAGTTTCAATCACCTGAAAGAAAAACGTAACATTTTTATTTATTTATTTCTTCACAAAACTTTACAAAAATTATGTAACATCAACTATAATGGGGGAGGGGTTGTGGTGGTTATAACCCCCACCCCCACATCGGAGATAATTTTTTCGGTGTAACATAAAATGTTTGCACCCCCTCCTTGTGATTTTTTCATTGAATATATTAAACTTTATACCCTTGATATAAGTTATAATATAAGTGGAATAAAATATTGAATTAATTAATTTAATTAAATATTTAACTAATATTTAATTCTTTAACTTCAACCAACTGAATTTTTTTTTGCAATACTTGTTTGAACTATTGTTTAAACT
>JAQIXG010004362.1:0-13043 GCA_034700105.1 Oconnorella tubifera
CCCTCCCCGTTATCATACCACTGCGTTCGGGAAACCGATTTCCCATTTTTTTCATCAAATCGGAAATCTTTTCCAATTATTCCGAAATCCGAAATTTTTTCCGAAAATTGTTCACCACTTTTGCCTATATCGCGATAGTTCGTCGCATCATCCGATCTCCGATTATCGTCCAGTCCGAAATTTGTTACATTATCGCAACGCGATTGCGCGTTAGCGTCTCTCACTCGTCTGAAATTATTATTCCTCCCCCCGTCCGAAACCGAACCAACCGCTTCGTCTTTTTGGCGGGAAGATCTAATATTTTTGCCGCCGTCTGAAATCGAACCCACGTGGTCGAACACGTGGTCGTAGCGCGCGTAGTGGTTAATTTTCCCGCCGTCGGAAATCGAGCCCGCGGTATCGTTTCTGGCGCGTTTGTAGCTAATCGACGACGTAGCGATATCGGCGGGAAAATTTGGCGCGTTTTTCACGTTTTTAACGTCGCAAAAATGCCGCAAGTCGTTCGCGAAAATCGCACCGCAAAGCTGACATTGTACTGCGTGTAAATCGCCGCGTTGCGTGAATTTATTCGGTTGCGTTTTGTTACGTAAGGAATTGTTATCAGTAGAGGGGTCGTTTTGTTTGAAATTTATATCGCGCGGTTGCGTTATGCGATTATGATCACGTTGCGTGATAAAATCGTTCGACGGTTGCGTGATAACATCGCGTTGCGTGATAAAATCGCGTGACTGTTGCGTGATTAAATCACGTCTAGGTAACGCGTTATAAATCGTATCGTCACGTGATGAATATTTGGCGTAATTGGCGTTATGAGAGAGGTGGCGTGTGTATTGAATATCACGATTTTGAGGCGCGGCGTTTTGGTGGGTTTTTTCGTGGTTATTCGGTGATTTTTCGTGGTTACTCGAAGGTTTTTCATGATTATTTTGAGGGTTTTCGTGGTTATGAGAGGGACTATAACCGGTTTCGTTTATTGCTCTAAGATCGAAACTAGAATGAGCGTAAGGATGATGATTTAAGCTGAAAATAATGATATTATGACGTAATTTTAGTTGCATAAATGACGTCATATTAAAAAAATATAAAAAAGTCACATTCAATCATCACTTTTGATAATCATAATTTTTCAGAGTCAAATAACGAATCTTGAATTATGCACAGTTTATCACGTTTTGTGCTAAATATTACCGCAAAAATTTACTGGAAATTAATAGAATTAATAATTAGTATTAATAATAATTTATTAGTAATAAATTTAATATAAAATACCCCTTGCGACCATCCGGTAAACTTCTTTGATAAACTGAACTCTGGTTCGAATCCTGTAAGTACTCTAACTGAGCGGCTGACCAAGACTAAATAATGTAAATAAGTAAGTATGCTACAACAGTACTGATAAAAAACAGTACAAGTATGTTATAAAACAGTTCATGTTATACAAGTTCTATGATATGTACTGTTTTATAAAATACTTGTACTGTTTACGTACTGTTCTAGAAAACAGCATAAGTATGTTATAAACAGAACATAGCATAAAAATATAAGTGTGTTATAAAACAAATTAATGTGACAATTTATCCAATAACCTTATCTAAATTGAAGCCTATCCCTAACTCTAACCCGAATCTTAACCCAAATATTAGAATAATATTAGAACTCAATTGTTAAGGTAGTATGGTTAAAAGAAATTAAAATTAAATTAAGTTACAAGAAAATTAAATTAAAAATTAAAAATGTCATAATTACCTGCTGGCCCATAGGATATTGCCTCGCATTCTGTCCACCACTCACTGTATTATAATGGATTACATCGTCTACGGCGCCAGGTTTCGAACCTGGAACCTCGCGCTGTCGATCTTCTTTTACTCTCTGTCTGGTGGGCGGGGCCCCGTCGCTCCGCCTCCGGCCCCCATTGGAGGGTAAATTTGTCAAATCAAACAATCTGTAACAAAATATTAACCCGCAAAATTAAGTCTTTGATTTGAGATTTAGATTGGAAAAAATATGGTTTTGAGTTAAGACTAGATTAGGGTTAGAATTTAGGTAAGGATTAAAGTTAGATTTTAGATTAGGGTTAAGATATAGGCTAGGGTTGGAGTTAACGTTAAGGTTACTTATAAAATATTTATCATTATTTTTCAAAAGTTGCATTACCTAGCCGAGTCCTGCATAAAATATGCATCATTAGGAAGGATTCTTAAATCTTGCGATGCTTTATCATCTTCTTCTTTTTTATTCTTTCCTAATCTATACAAGAACACAGTTCAAAAGTATAAAATACAGCTGTAGTGTATTGGAATACAGTTGTAATGTATTAAAATGCAGTTTTAGTGCATTAAAATACAGTTGTAATATATAAAGTTGAAATGTATAAATTACATATTCTAATCAATAAAATACAGTTTCAAATCTTTTAATTCTAATCCATAAAAACGCATTTCTAACAAAAATAAACTTCACAGATAAAACAAAAATTGTGACTTCCCTCTAAAAATGAAATAAACTGAAAACATACAAACCCCAGCATCCCCCCCAGACTTTTCAATAAACTTTTCTCCTTTTTTTCTCCGATCTTTTTCGAAAGTTGAATGCTATTTTGAGACGACCCCCGAGAAGATTGGCCTTGACCCTGACTTTGGCCTCCTCGGTCGCGACCTTGAATTTGGTCGTGACATTGAACTTGATTGGATGACGAGACAACGCCGCTGACGTCATCGTCGAAAGCTAAAAATAGAAACGCGTTAAATCTATAGATTTAAGTAAAATATACTTTCTGTATATTTTAAAAATATTGCTAAAAATCAATTTTTGAGTGCATTTAATAGTTAAAAAAATGAAAATGAAAAAATGAAAAAATTATTGAGAAAATATTTTTCTAAGTAAAACTTCTAAAAAACCTGAGTTGAAAGGAATAGCGATGAATCTGTCGTAAGATTTATCGATAGCTACGCGAAAACTTTCGTTGTAACGCCCCGCGTTTTTGCCCCCCGATCTTTTGACCCCACCGTGGTCATTTTGAGAGTCCGCGGGCCGATGGGCCCCCGATTGACTGATTGTATGAATATTTGGAATGAATGAATGAACGCTTTCTAACGAGCTGCTTCTTTTCATAGCAGTCATCGTTTTATCAACTGAAAAAAAAGATTAACATCTGGATCACCTTAAGGTGCAGCAAGTTAAGTTTAATGTCTGGATTATCTAAAGGGTGCAGCAAGTAAAATATTACAGTATTATATGAATGATATCTCGGATGTAGCAGTGAATTTAAGCGTCTTACTAAAGGGAGTGAGTTCAAGACTATTACAGTATTAGAAAACAATAGTAAAAAGTAGTAACTGTTTGGACAATAGTAATAAAAGTCTAACGTCTGGATTAGTAGTTGGTAATTTAAGTGACTTACTAAAGGGTGCAGCAGGTTAGCGAAATAGTGAAAATTAGAAAGAATTAAATCAAGATTTAAGCCTAAAGAGAAATAAATCTTATTAAGCCTACATCAAAAAATAAAATTATACTATAGAAAAATTGAAAAAGTTAGTAATTCTTTTACCGCTAGTTTTTCTCGTGATGGGAGCGTCAGAAGGGAGCCCCGCCACTGAGACGGCGGACACGGTACGCTTTAGGGTGCCCCCGTTGGCGTCCCCTGAAGAAAAACATTTGAAAAAATACTTCAATGAAAGATACATTTAACGTTATTTTCTACAGATTTGTCTTATTTAGTTCATGCTTCTATTTCGCAACAAAAGAAAGTTCAATACATTCAATTGGGGTTGAAATTTAAAGTTAAAATTTGGATTGTTTCATAGAAAGATTATTAAAGTATTAAAAAACAAACGAAATAAATTCAAACAATATACACTATAATAGCGAATAAATTTTAAAAAAAATTGGTCAAAATATAGCAAATTGAAACCTTTAGTGTTTTTTATTTGTTGATAAAAGTTGAAAAGTTTCGGATCCATGTGACCCTTGCGTTTCTCAGAAACGCTCCGTCTGCCCAGAGCGTCGCGTTCAAACGCTGATCTTGTTTCCGTTTCTCTGAAACTGAATTTAAAAAATATAGAAGTTATTTCCTGAAAATCAACTTAAAAAGCAGCAAAACATAACAATTAACCATGATTCAAAATGAATATAAAAATTTAAAATTTGAAATGCGCATTTTTTACCTGGAATCTATTTCCGCCCGGCGTCGAGTGTCCCAATCGAAATTTTTATGGACAAAGGGGGTGGCGGGCGATGGATCGTCTTGTAAAAAATCATCTTTCTGAAATTGGAGAAATCATGTAAATATAAAACTGTTTTAAAATATAATACTAGATATAATGCACGATACTAACATTTTTATTTAATAAAAACTATAAAACTATAAAATTTTATAAGTATTTTTTCAACTATTAAATATTATATTATATTTTAAATTCATGAATTAAGGCAGCTTAATAAATAATTACAAACAGTTTGAAAGTTAAAAATTAGTCAAATTTTTAATTATATATTGCGTTATTAGTTATGAATATTTACTTTAGTAAATACGGCTGTAATTCATAACTACAGTTTGCTGCACCCTTTAGTAGTAATACATTTCTAATTTACTAAAGGGTGCAGCGAACAGCAGATAATTAAAAAAACATTTAAAACGTTAAAGCAATCAAATTCCTCACATTAAAAACAAAATCCCTAACTTTCCCCCCATCCAACCGATCCTCACACTGTTCAGCCCCCCCTTGAATCTGTCCCAACTCCAAGTGTTTCTCCCCAGTATCAATTTCATAAACGCTATTACTAAACAAACTATCATAAGTTGCCTGTTGATACGAAACATTTCTCATCATATTTCTCTGAGGGGCTTTGACCCTCACCGGGGCCTCCTCATTTTCCACCCCCCCTAATTTCCCCCCGAACTTTCCCCCGCCCGATTTAATTTCATTCGATTTAATTTCATTCGTTTTAATTTTGTTCGTTCGTAAATCGTTGGAAATTTTTTCATCAGGTTTTTGCGATCGGGAAATGACAAGGGATACTGTTTCCGGTTTGGGGCCATTTTTCATCATGGCGTCGCGTAGGAGGGTCATGGCTTTTGAGTTTGTTAGGCCTAGGAGGGATTCCTTATTGACTTCGACCAAGCGGTCGTTTATTCGTAACCGACCGTCCTAAAAAAAAAAAATTTAAAATAAAGGAAAAAGTTAGAATAATAAGCATTTTATATTTAAGAAAAAATGATATTCGATAATATATACAATATACAATGTTATATAATATATAGCCTAAAATATACAATATTATATATCTAGAATCTGTATGCTTACAACAATAACAATTACGTTAATATAACAGTTATAATAACGTTTGTAACAGTTCTACTTGTTTAAATACACGCAATTTTTTTGGCATGAAAAATATAAACAGTTCATTAATATACTGAGAAGATAATTTAATCTTTTAATTTTTGTTTACAATAACAATAAATTTACATTTATAGCCTTCTCAAAGTTTGAAAAATAAGTATAGTACCATTAGTTTAATTTATTTTCATATAAAAAATTAAATTTGCATAATTTTTTTATAAATCAACCTTTTCAGCTGCCGCCCCCGGGTTGATTTCCTTGATAAACAGCCCCACGTCTCTGTTCCCCGCCTCCCTCAAAGTCGTCTTCCCCTTCACCCCTATACCCAACCCCCCGTGAACCCCTGGCTCGATCATAGAAATATTAAACGTTAGAATTTCGAAATTTCTATTTTTATTATAATCGTCAGAATTTGTTGGTTCGTCTTTTTTTGCAGTTTTTTCTTCAATGATTTCCACAGCGATCTGAAAAATGAAAAAATCTTAAAAATTTAAATTTAATGGTATAATCGTTACTTAACAAAAATTAATTAAAAAGAAAAATATTAAAAGCATTTGAACTATTGAGTATAGTTTCACAACTGGTTTTAATATTTATAGGCATATTAAACCTTTTTTAAATACATGCATATTTATAGGCCTACATATTTATAGGCCTATATGCTTGTTATTCAATTTAATTAATAAAAAAAAACATAATTTCAGTTAACTAATTTTAAATTCGTGAAAATATTTCATAACTGACTTAACGCCATCGTTAACGCCATTTAAACAATTTTATTTTAAATTAATTTTTGTTATAAAATCAGAAATGTTTGTACCGATTTTAAAATTAACTAATCTTTGAACTAACCCCAGAACTGACTGCTGAACTATTTTGAACTGAGTCAGTTTCATTAGGAACTATCTGTCGACTTATTATCAAAACAACGGACTCGTTAATTTGCACACTGCGTAATAACGACACCACTTTTTCTTGCGTCAATCCACACATATCTACTCCGTTTATCTGAAACAAATCGTTTTTAAGAAAATATAATTTCGTTGATAGACGTTAAAATAAAAGTTTCAATCTTAAACTATCTATCTACTTACTATCTACTTACTATAACTAACTATCTATCTAATTACTTACTTACATGCACACTTACCTACCTACCTACTTATCTACATACATACACATACATACATACATGCGTTTGTGTGCGTGTGTGCGTATGTACGTAAGTACGTACATACATAAATATCATACAAATCTATTATTAAACACAGAATGCATATCCTACCTCCAGTAAACGATCTCCAGGCTGTAAGCGCCCATCACGCACAGCGGCGCCCTGAGGTAAAATATTCTTTACATAGATGGGACTGTCACTACCTGACACTACATTATCTCTTGTTGTTACACTGAATCCTAACCCTTCTGAACCTAAAAAACAACAAATATCAACAGTTTATACTCATATATTTTATTGCGTTTTTCATACTTACGTATTTCATGACTATTAATGTTTTCTAATAACAAAAAAAAATCTATATCAAGTAAATATTGTATATATTGTATACTAAGTACGTATTATAATGTACATTAAATATATGTAAGTACATATAAAGAAAACAGTCAAAATTATTCATTAACAAAAAATGTCCTTATGAAAAAATAACTGATTAAAAAATAAATTTCAATCCATAGCCATTACTCAAAATACATTTAGCAAAAAAACCTACCTTTGGTTAAATTCACCGTAAATTTCTGTCCTATGACTCTCGTATTTGAAACAGCCAAAATTTTCTGTTTCGCATTTAAACCAATATTCTGTTCAGTCTTTTTTTCGCTGGATTTCGAGCTTTCGTCATTTTTCGACACCTTTTTTTCTTCGTGCGAAATCGCTATATCAGGAGAAGGTTTCGAAGTGGACACGCTGGAATTCATTTCGGTGTTTTCATTTGGAGGGTTAGGTGGTTTTTTTGCAGGGGGCGTTGAGGGGGGTTCGTAAATTATTCGTAGTTTTAGAAATGAAGAGTGCATGGCTTGCTGGAAAATTTCCTGGGCCCTGAGAAAAGAGAAAGAATAGTAATGATTTGATCTAGTAGATATAACGTCACATCAGCACAAAATCATTATAAAATACAATCTTGCTGTTAATTCAAACTATCAGCTTGTTGAAACAAGATTCTATTATAATATTAATCATTATCATCATCATTATCGTCATCATCATATTCATCATCATTATCATTATCATTATTGTTATCACCATCATCATAATAATTTGAACTATCGTATAACAAATAAATGTAATTTATAATATAAAATATAATTTATTAGAAATTTATTACTGCAGACTTTTTCTAATCAAAAATGCAACTTCTATACGAAAACTTACTTATTAAAATCCACATTTAAAATGCTCCTTCCGTTTATTTCAATAATTCTATCCCCCTCCCTAATCCGCCCGTCCTTATCCACCCTCCCACCCCCCTCCACGTCATTCACAACCAACCCTAGTTTTCTAAAAATTATGAAAATAAAAAGAAAAATTTTAAAATTGAAAAATCAAGATATTGTTTAATGTCTAGTATAAATTTTAATTTGGAATTTATAATAATTTAGAAAATGATGCGAATTCATAAAAATTTCATAACGAATACTTCATATTATGCAATATATCCATTACATAATATTAACTATAATTGATGCTTATGTTAATATTATTAACTTTCAATTTTCTGTTAAATTTTACACAAAACCAGCACAAGACTATATAACAACATAAAATAAACAAGCGATTTAATGTACATTTTATATATGACCAAGTTAACAAAACGTGAATAGTTAAATGTTAAAGTTACTGACTGTCCAGAATCGTTAAAACATGGAATAACATGAATACCGAGTGGATTTCCATTATTTTCCAATACTATCAACTTTCCAGCACTGCAAAAGCAAAAAATTAATAAAAAAAAAGTACAGATACGTCGAGCTATTGATGTTAATTGGTGGGGGGTGGGTGAGCTTAACCCTCCCCCCACCTCATCCAACCCTTAACTCAAACGATATTTTGCGATAACTTTTTTATCAATAAGCGATTTTGTTGATTATTTTCTTTATTTGTTGTTCAAGTATTTAAAAATCAAATTATATATAATATAAATTTTCCATTGAAATTATTTTTCAGTTGCTCTAACCGACCATAAGTAGTATTCATAAGTAATTATAACATAGATATAATAATAATAAGTATTATATGAGTATAATTCATAAATGTTTAGTAAATTAAGAAATTTTAAGATTACCAATTATCAGATAAGTGATTGGACGATTCTAAGCTTTCAGTTTCGTCAGAGCTTCCCACAGGATCAGTGCGACAAAGATAATCCTATAAATTATAAATAAATAAATAAATAAATAAGTATAAAGATATAATCTTACATTTGAACATTTACAGTTTCGAAATAATAATCTAACATTAATCTCTGACGTCATTTCATTACAGTTAGATAAATAGTATTATGACGTCATCTCATAACGTCATACTACTACTTAGAAGTATATAAAACTTGATTTGATCTCATGACGTCATATTAAAGTAGATTTTTAAAAACCTCATAGTTTTCCTGCAGCCTTTCTTGGGCCTCAAGCCAATTTAACATGGCCGTATTGCTGTTGAGTGATTTCCTGGACGATGACCTTGCAAAGGACTCGAAGGCCTCCTCGGCCGGAGGCCAATCAGCTTTAAGGTCGTGACCTTTACGTTTTTCTGACGTTTTTTGAAGGTCGAGATCTTCGACGTCTGATAGATTATTATTATTTTTCTGGAAAAAATGGAAATTTGATAAAATTGAATTTATGCATTTATACATTTATTTGTTGCAATTGTAATTTACTTGTCGTTTATAGTGAAATTCGTTTTTTTTTCATTTTATCAAAATAAATACTCATTTCAATACTTCTCAATCAGAAGTATTTAAATGTACTTTGAATTTTACAAAAAAATACAGAGATACAAGCACTTTCTTCCCGACGTATATACGTGATATATACGTTAAACGTATATAAAATTTCCTTTGATCGTTTGCTTCGAATACTCAGTAGTACATTTTTTAGAGTTTAATAGAATGGGGGGGGGGGGAGGGGGTTGTGGGGGAAACATTGTAGGAGGGGGTAGTTGAAGGAATGGTTATTTTTTTTTTAAACTTCTGTTTTATAATAGATTGAAGTATTTAAAATTATAAAGCATCGATAACTTTAAATGTTCAATGGTTTTTTTTCTAACGTATACACGCGGACGTTTCGTCAAAGGACGATTCATAAACGGATTGTTCGTCAAAGATATTCGTTAAGTTTAGGGTTTGGGTTAGATTTAGGGTTATGATAAGCGTAAAGGTTATGGTTAACTTTAAAGTTTATGGTAAGAGTTATGGGTTATAAGAATCGTTCGTTATAAGAATAGTTTTTGACGAACAGTCCGTTGACGGATCGTCTTTTGACGAACAGTCCGTTGACGGATCGTCTTTTGACGAACAGTCCGTTGACGGATCGTCTTTTGACGAAACGTAGTAGAACTTTTTGCTGGCAGGGTAATTAGATTTCAATCAGCAAACACACTAGAGTGAAATTACAGGAAGATAAGCATATTACTCTTGTTTTAGAAATTAAAAAATCGATCCATCTTAGCTTAGTTCAATTGGGGGAACGGGGGGAGGGGGGACGGGGGTGGGATAAAAAAAATTGTCAAATATTGACACAATACTTTAGATATTTTTTACTGAAAGTTACAGCTGAGATAATATAATCATAATTTTTTAAATAATACAAGTTATACAACTATAAGATTATCAACTAGCTGCACCCTTTAGTAAGACATTCAAATTATTTGTCTTACTTTTACTAAGTCTGGTTTATCAAAATCTGATTTTTCGTCTTCTGCAGAACTGGAATTCAATTGAATCACAATATTGTCATAAGTAGAAATAGTAGTTGAACCTGAATAAAGATATAAATAATTGTTGCTTAAAACGTCACATCAGCACAAAAAGCGACCTTTCTAAGTGAACGGTATCTTATTTTGTTAAATCAAATTGATTAAAAATATAAAATTAAAAAGTATAAAATTAAAATGTAGACAGTTAAAATTCATTACATGTATAAAATAAAAATATTAAGTTTAAAATTAATCAACTTTATTACGCATTAAATGTATAAAATTAAAATGTACCGGAATTTGAACGTTTAGCGGTTACAGCATCAGTATTAGGGTTAGGATTATGCGACGATTTGTCGCAATTTTGTAAATTCCCATTTGGACTCGACTGAAATATATCCGGACTCGACGTCCCGACTGAGCTAGCACTGGTTCCGTCCCCCCCTGGATGGATTCTGACGTCATTTTCACATTTTTCTTCTTCTTCAAACTGCGCTATTATCTAAAAAGTTTATTTTTTATTTATATTATAATTGATAAAAAGAATAAGTTGAGAATAATGTTAATACTTAGGGTTAAGTTTAACGTCTGGATTATAATATTATATGAATAGTATCAAAGACGTAGCTGTCAATTTAAGCGTTTTACTAAAGGGTGCAGCGAGTTAGAGAAAAAGCTCACTCTTTTTTTAATAATTATATTTCCATATATCTAAGTGATAATCGTATTAATTGCGGCGTTAATTCTTCGAATCCCTAACCACAGTTTTCCGAGACGAATACTCAACCAGTACGCAATTAAGTCACGACAGAATAAGAGTAATGCATTAAGTGCATAATTCAAACGTTCAGTCAGATTCTAACAGTTTTAATCTTGGCAGAATTTCGATTAATCGTGTCATAAAATTAGTAAGTGAATGGACGATTTAGTACAATTTCGCCAAAAAGGGCGCAACAAAATAACCCGGGGGAAAAATATTCAAACTCTATTACGATTAATACCACCCCACCCCTCCCCCCCCCAAATAAATATCATCTAATTCTATTAATTATCATATATAGATAATTTTCTTGTAATTGAACACAGTTGTATAATTATCGAGTCAATTTTACAACTGTTATTGACTAATATTACATATTTACAAATATTTCTCCAATTAATAAATATATAGCAAATATAAATATACTAATCTATATTAAATCTTTACTAAAAAAATTTAATACTCTTATTAATACTCTAATTAAATCATTAAAATTAACAATTTTAATGATTCGTGACTCACTCTCTCCTTCAATTAAATCCCCCGTAATTTATTTTACATTCTGTTGCGCCACTGATATTTATAAGCTCAGAGATAGATAAAAATATTCGTGACAAGTTTTTAAGCTCGAAGGCGAATAGCCAGTTGAATGAAGGAATACCTATAAGAAATAACTGTTATAAAGAATTATTGCAAAGATTGAATGTTGGCAGAAAAGGGCCAACAAAAGCATTAAAACATTTCAAAATAGATAAAATATTGAACAATAGAAGTCTTAGAACATTTTAATGCAAAAAATTGCGTTAGAAAAAGGAAGATGGTGGAGGGGATGAGGGGGTGTTAATCCTCTCAAAATTATGTAAAAAATTGTGCAAACTAATGCTTGATAAACAAAATGTAGCGACGCAAATTGACATTACAAAATAAATATAGAATAAATACATAGTAGAAGAAATATAAAGATAGTATCTACTGTTAAATTACAGTATACAGAAAGTTAATGCTTGATTAAGGAAAAATATTTTCGATATAAAAAATTCGTCCCCCCCCTACCACAAATGCATACCGAAAAATGGTGGTAGAAATTAGTGTTTTTAAATAATGTCAATTTTTGAAAAAAAGATCGTCAGGTAGTTTTAGGTTGGTATAAAATTCGCCCCCCCCAAGTTTCAATTTTTTCTTGATTAGTTATTGCATGGTTAAGTTTAATTATCAAAAACCACCCAAGACGTATATACTGGTTTTATATATATATATATAGAGAGAGAGAGAGAATAAACTAAAGAATGGGATATTATAAATCAACAACCAATTTAAGGGTTAATTATAGAATATAGTCAGTAAGGGGGGAGGTTCTGCATTTTTAAATACTTAAAGAGGAATTCCATCAATCATTTCTACCCCCCCCCCCATAATAAATTTAATAAAATTTAAGTCCTAGTAATATCATTAATACTCGCCATGGAAAACTTCAAATAATTTAAAACGTAAAATGATTACCGGTAAGTATATAAATTAACTTAAATTAAAGCCTATAATATAACACATTAAAAATGCTTATAATACGTAGCATATATATACTATTATGATTTAAATATAGACAACATATATGTACATAGACCTATTACTGACATAATTAATATAGAATTATTACACAAAGCAACGAAATCATTTCAACAAAGGCCCTTGAAGACATTAATATAATACTTGAAAGAAAATCTTATATAACCTTTTAGTCTATATAATATCATTTAATACTACTACTATTGCATAAATAAAGTAAATAATTACACATTTCACGGTTAAACTACAAATGAAATTGAAGAAACGATGATAATCGTTGATTTAAGTTGATAAGAAACTCGAGTGTTTCGTAGATCTATTTGTTTTAGACCAAAATCAAGTTTTACCTTCATTTTACATCATTCTATATACTTACTTTCATTTCACGTTATAAATATTATCCCCCCCCCCCTCTCATTCAATGCGTATATTTTTTATATTAAAAAATATGCCT
>JAQIXG010004363.1:0-13038 GCA_034700105.1 Oconnorella tubifera
ATCAATAAATAGCTCAACTGATAATTAAAAATGTCAAAGGTTACAATTTAAATGCTAACGATTTAAATCAAGTTCATTACAAAATGAATGAAATATTTCATTTTATTTTCACAGATGCAAACTTGAGAATTTTACGCAAGAAATCAGAAAATTTCATCATCTTTGAAATTTAAAACTGTTATTCAATTAATCTATTAATTAATTAATTAATTAAATCGGTAATTAATTAATTCAATTAAAAGTCTACCTAAAGTGTATTTAAGTTTCATTTGTATGGCTTTTTAACGCGTTTGTTATTCATAAAGAAAAATTATTTAATTATTTTCATTATTTACTCTGTTAAGATTAAAGCGTTCACTCATCACTTGGCTTCGACAAATGTAGCTCACTGTCTGTCGCTAAATAAACTTAAATAAATCGTGCTGATGTGACGTTTATTATAATAAACGGACTCTAAACACAAATTAAACAAACAAATATCGATATATAAGCAAAATATACAGTAATATCTTAATTAGAACATTACATCATTTTCAACATAAATTGAGCAGAATATTAACAATATACATTTACATGTAATTAAAAATGTAAAATTAATTAATTTCAAGATGAAATTTAATTAATTAAAGTAATTATACCTAAGCTTGCAAACTACACAAGATTCTATACTAATTTATATTATACTAATTTATAATATACTAATTTATTTATTACATTATAATTTACATACACGATTGAATAATATACGAATCTAATTGCATGCAATATGAAAAACAAAAAACAAAAATCTAAAAAAATACATTCATAAGCAGTGAGAGTTTAACTTTTAAATTTCAATATAATAAAGTTAATAAGTGTTACAGAAAGTTCAGCGTTCTATATTAGCAATAATATTAGCTACATCACTTAAACAACTTCTTCGTCACCTAAATAATAGTTTCATCCACTAAAACGATACGTTCATCACTAAAAGATAGTTTCATTACACACAGTAGTTTCATCACCTTTGCATCACTAACACAAAATTTTGTCCTCTAAACAATAGTTCATCCACCAATATAATCCCGTCATCACTTAACCAATCCATTCATCACTAAAATAACCCCTTCATTCACTAAACAATCCCTTCATCACTTAAACAATCCCTTCATTCACTGAAACAATCCCTTCATCCACTAAACAATACTTTCATCACCATCTTTCCTCAAATACTCCACAGCCTTTGGATTACTGAGATCAATTTTTTCATTATTATTCGCCACCCCCTTCTCCTCCCCCGGGGCCCCGTTCCCCGCGACCGCGGGGCCCCCGAGGCCCTTGGCCCCGTCCAGAAGGACCTGTTGCCGGCTCACAGCGTAGGCGTTTCCGTCCGGAATACGCCGGAAATTTTTCCGGCCCAAAAGCGAAAATGGAAGCATTATAATGACTAGAATGCAAAAATAGATTTCTGAAATAAAAAAAAAAATAGATGACAGTACTTTTATCATTGATGTGTCAGATGTAGCTGTATATTTAAGCGTCTTACTAAAGGGTGCAGCGAGTTAGAGAAATAATTAGCTATCCGGGATTCAAACTTCAACCTGTCGCGTCAGAATCCAGCGCTCTAACCACTTCTCTAATAAACCTTAACAAACATAATCCTAACCCTAACTCATAACACAAGAATAACATTTGAAAAACTGATTTAAAAGTGACTGTTTTAAAAACAAATACATCTGCCAAAATTCGAATCCCCACCCTGTGGTTTAAAGTAAAACAAGTCAACCCTCTCACCTTCCCCCCTAACTTTAGCCGGAAAGTAGGGGCTGCACCCTATGGTCCCCGCTGAAACCAGACCCCCTATAATTAAATTAGGAATAACGGTCATAATTAAAGTTCCCTGAATGCTGACAATTTTTCCGCGAATGGAGAAATCTTTCTCTAGCTCGGGGGCTAGCGCGTTGCTTAGCAACATCAGGCCGTAGACGGCTGTTACCGTGGAAACGAGGTTGATGAGGGCTAGCCACAAAAAACTTTTTCCCGGGCTCAACTGGTAGATTTAAAAATAAAACTATTTTATTCGGTGATTTAATTAATTAGCAGGATTAATTATTTAATAAATTCATTCATTAATAAGAATGCAATGAGTTTGAATAGAATACTTTAAAAAAATATTCATATAAATTATTTTTATTGATATTTATGGTATAAGATACAATCAAATATATGGCAGTATTTATCGCATATTTGAGTTTTTTATTACTGTATGTCTGATTGTATCGTTTAATGTCACATCAGCACAAAATACATTATTTAGTGACGTTTTAGCGTTCTTGGTGCTCAATATCTAAGTTTATAAAAACTAGATCCCGTTCTTGGACGGGCTTTAAAGCTAGTGTAATTACTAATTATAATTTAAGCCCCGCCTTATCTGAATAAATTATAATACATAATATGAGCCCCTCCTCCTCTGCATAAATTATAATATATAATATAGGTCACACCTCCCCAGTGTGATATATTCTGTCTTCTGCGCTGCTGACATTAGAGCTGTCAGTCCATAGCACTGCTGTAATAAAGATTATGATTGGTCGAATTATCGCAACTTGCATAACCAATAGCGTCGTCTTGAAATAATTCAGTCTGTTTACAAAATTTAATAAATTTTCGATTTAAATAAATAAATAATTAGATAACATTTCTATTTATACATAGAAAAATAATATTTTTAGTCATATCTATGTGTAAATAGATAATGATTTATATCAATAAATAATGTCTAGTTGTGTCTGGATTACCGTATTATAGTATTATACGAAAGATGTCTCGGACGCAGCTGTCAATTTAAGCGTCTTACTAAAGGGTGCAGCTAGTTAGCTCAATACTAATCTATCCGGGATTCAAACCTGGACCTGGTCGCGTCCGAGTCCAACACTCTAACCACTTCTCTAACAAGCCTTGACTATATTGTTTAACACATATTCTATTAAATATACTAAGCGACTAATTATAAAGTATTTTTTAATTACAAGTTTTCTATTTTTAATTTAATATTAGTAATATTTAATTAATACTATTTACATTTTGTAACGTAAATTTTTTTTACATACGGATGAAAAATTGGGGTGGGGCAACACACGCAGCAGCAGCAGAGGGGGAGCGTGTTCAACTTGAAGGGCCGCCCCCTCTCGATCACTGACCATATTTTTTTGGCTCCGCCCATGTAGTTAACGATTAGGCGCATTAACTGATAGAGGCAGGTACAGAAATATCTGAAAATAATTAAAAATAAATAAAAATTGCATTTTAAAAATATATTTCTGAAAATAATAAAAATATATATAAATTTCTAGTATAATTAGATTAATATCGTGATGATTCTAAATATTTATTAATATTTTGATATATTTTGAGGTGTTATAATGCAAAAAATATGTTTCAATATTATTTTTTGTAAGAAATGTACAGCGAGACTATGCAGTATTCGTTTATTTGTTTACTAGTAGCTTAAAGTCACATCAGCACAGTATTATTTTGCGAGAAATTAAAGTTTAATTAAAGTTTATACCGTATTGAAATCAAGCTAACAAAACAGATAAAAAACAAAAATTAGTATAAGTTGTGCCAAAAAAAGTAATGATTAGGGCTAAATATAGAGGACGGGGGAGGGGGGTTAGGGGCAGGGAGGCGCATAAAAAGATCATCATCTGTAAAAAAATGTACCCCCCCGGATAGAAAGTCGTACCGGCGCCCCCAGTATTCGACTATTCTGGTAGATAAATACAAAATTAACAGTTTTTTAACTTACAGATTAGCGCACATGTGTACAAAGGGTCCAGATTTAGGTACAATGATTCCAATAAACGAACAGAGTGAAAATACCTGAATTCAAAAAAAACAATCATAACGCAAAAATTAATATGCAGTGCTCGTCTTAATAAAGGGTGCAGCAAGTTTAATGTCCGGATTAAAGTATTATCGTAACGATATATCAGACGCGGCAGTCAATTTAAGCGTTTTACTAATTAAAGGGTGCAGCAAGATTAACGTCAGGTTTACCGAATTGTATAAATGATAAAGTTAATGTCAATCTAAGCGTCGTACTAAAGGGTTATCAAACAAGTTATCAAACTATAATGTAGCTTTTAAAACAGTAATACTGTGCTGTTTTATAAAAAAACTCAGTATTACTTTAACTTAAAATTAATTACATTAATTTTAAAAAACGCTATACTTTTCATATACAAATATTTAAGCAACGTAATATTAGTTAATAATATTAATCTGTATATTATTCTATATATTAATCTATATTACGCATATTAAGTTACATTTTTATTATAATTTTATTATTAATAGATAACTTACAGGAAAGAAAGCGAGCACCCAGATAGTTTTTTTCCTCCTCAAAGCTATCCTGAAAGCTTTTATTACGAAAATGACTTCTTCAACGTAAATAGCCAATGTAGCTATAGTCAGTATAGCCATGCAAACAACTATCGCTATACCACTAGCTGGCAAATCTATATATATATATATATATATATATAACTCATTTATTTAATTCGCTTTATTTAATTTTATTATTTATTTAATTACGTTAATATTAACTTATTAGTAAAATTATACATTTGATAGTTGTATATGTAGACAACTGTCAACTTTCTGATTTTTATTTAAAAATATTTATTAGTCTTACTATCTAATGAATAAGCAAAGGAGGGAAAGAGGCGGAGCTTATTTGTTCGTACTAAAAGATGCAGCGAGTTAGCGATATAGATAGCGTTCATGGGATTCGAACCTGGACTTTTTGTTTCAATTCAATGTTATACCGCTTCACCAATATTATAATTCATCGATATTAGTCAAAAACTTGTAAGGAAAATAAAAATACTAAATTATGATCAAACTACAACATTATGATAAAAATACAAAATTATGATCAAACTACTAAATTATACTCAAATGACAACATTATGATCAAACTACAACATTATAATCAAACTACAACATTACGATCACACTAAGAACTATTTCTTACTTGTTAAAAGTCTCCACGATTGCGGTGCGTTTAACGGACACGTAAAGTTACGCGTTACGGGTTTTAACGTGACGTCATTATATGACGTAAGCATTTCGTTGCTTTGTCCGGGAAATGCTGTGGAATCCATGGCTGTATGCTTGGGCTTTTTATTCTATAGTGAAAAGAGCTTAAGTATAATATATGGAAAGCTTATTTTATATAATAAAAAGTTTGATTTGTAATGTTAAACTTATTTTGAAATTAAAACCATAAAAGTAAATATAAAGCTATAACGGAATTAACCTTATTTTGTTATTAAAAAAGCTTTCTTATAATAACAAGCTATTAAAACCGAAAGCTTTATTTATAACAGAAAGAGCTTTTTATAATAGAAAGCTTATTTTATAACTTATAGCAGAAAGAAAATAGAAAGAATTCACTTTTAATAATAAAAGGCTTAACATTTTTACTTAAAATAAAGCTTAACCTATTTTATGAAGCTTATTCTCTAACAAAAAACTGATTTGATATAAAAAAGAGTATAAATGATATTTTTTTAAACGTTAAAACTTCATTGAGCTTCCTATCATATAATATAATCTCAATCGAATGATAATAACTTATATATAAGTATGTATATTAGATGATAAGATTGATAAGCTCTATCTATCACTTACATATCACTTAATGAAAGTGTTTCGTATTATTATCAAGTGATTTGATAAGTTAGTAGATCATCAGTTTGGTGAATTTGTTCACGGATATCGGTTAAAGGATTTGGGGGGGGGGTTTGTTTTCGTAAAAAATTGGGGGGAGGGGTATAAATTTTTAAGATGTGTACGCGGCTGTTTATTTAATAAAAATTATTGTAATAGTATTTAACAAGAATAAACAAGAACTCCTTGGCGAAGCGGTTAAGCAAGGGTTTGGATGCGACAGGTCTAGGTTCGATTTCTGTGAATGTTCACTATTTCGCTAACTTGCTGCACCCTTTAGTAAAACTCTTAAATTGCCAGCTATGTGTAAGATATCGCTTATACAATACAGTAATCCAGACGTTAACCTCGATGCACCCTTTAGTAAGACGATTAAATTGACATCTACGTCTGAGACATCGTTCATCTACGATAATCCATTAAACATAAATTTTATTATTTAACGTTATTTAATTAAATTCTAATAAAATTAAATAATTTCGATGCAATTTTTCTGAAATTTGAATTTCACTTAGGGGTTGGGGGCTTTAACCCTCACTGTCCCTTCCAGGAATGTATGGGATCTGCACTCCCCACCCTCCCCCCCCACCCCCTTCCTACGAAATTATCTGGTTATTAAGTAAATAAACTTAAAGTGTTTAAAATTCATCAAAGTAATATATCATAATTATTGTACAAGTCAGTCTTACTATGTATTTAGCTTTACCTTGAATAAGACTCAATTTTTGACCTCAAAATTAATTACTCTTATAATACGCCTACAATATTACCAAGCGAAAAATTAATAAAAGAGTAACAATTTACTTAATTAGGCGTAATGTATATGTACAATTATTTAAAATAATATTCAAAATGAGAGGGTGGGTGTGGAGAGGGGGGGGGGGTGATTTAGTTGGGGTTTAAAAAGGTTCTGCTAAGTTTCGATTGTTAGTTCTTTGGGATTGCGGTTAGAATTTTGGTTAGGATTTAGGTTAAATATATGGTTGGTATAGTTATTAAATGAATTATTAGAGAGAGAGTGAGAGAAAAAACAAAAAAGAAAGAAAGAAAGAGAGAAAAAAAGAAAGAAAGAAACAAGAAAAAAAGAAAAAAAAGAAGAACAAATACAGTAAATCAATCAATTCTCAATGACTCTGTCACTTTTGTTTGATATCAATTAAGTTAACTATAAGTCTGCGACCTCTAACACTAATTAACGCTTAACAGAGCAGTTACCACATAACTTATACTCATCAATTAACTAAGTTATTAATTCTTTATACAGTCATCTTTATCCTTGATGATTTGAGTATACGTCATGATATTACACAATTTATCCTATCCCCATCCCCCCCTCCCTCTACCCCATACACTACCCCCCACACACACAACTTTATTTAATATTACCAGAATACAGTGTGTATAGGCCTACACTAAAATTTATGTAGTATGTACATACATGTATGTACATTTAATTAATATCAGATTTCGATTATAAACTAGTTATAAATCGTGCTAAAATTTCAGTCGTAAAATTTACACTCAAATTTTATATAAAGTCAACTTATATTAATTATAATTCATGAGAATTTGGCAATCTGTTTTATAAGCAACATGACTCGGTGCACTAATTAGATAAGAATATTTTATAAAACTTAGTTTTCGACCCTAATATCTAGTTATTTAATTTATGACC
Source organism: Oconnorella tubifera (assembly GCA_034700105.1). Classification (NCBI taxonomy): domain Eukaryota; kingdom Metazoa; phylum Annelida; class Clitellata; order Enchytraeida; family Enchytraeidae; genus Oconnorella; species Oconnorella tubifera. The sequence goes on from JAQIXG010004363.1 coordinate 7,394, forward strand.
TTAAATCTAATTGTGTCATTCGATGTCATAAAAAGACGAAATTATGACATGATTTGATGATAGAACTCAAGGAAAAAAGTTGAATGAGAAATCGGTCCCATTTTCGTATGAAAGTAAAATTTATTGATTGAATTTTACGAAATAATTAATAATAATAGAACGAAATTCTAAATTATATTTAATCGGTAGTTAATTATTTAACTTAATTAACTACTTAATTAAGTACTTAGTTAATTAGTTTAATAAGTAAATTAGGACTGTGTGGTTAATTTGTTGTGCATACATTGATATATATTTTCATTATGTATAATATGAAAAAGACATACAAATTTTCGCTAAATTATATTTTCCTGCTTTTTCGCATAAATCGCACATATTTAATGAAATTGACCAAAAATTAACTACAATTATAAAACGTATTGTTTCCGCGTAACTGATGTCGTTGCCGCTAAAACGTCACATCAGCACGTAAAATACTTTTTATATAGTAATTTAAAACTATTTAAAATGCAAAATATTCAGTTAAAAAAAACGATCAAAAAGTTTAATCATTATGCAATTAGGATTGATTGATTAATTTGCTCAACTAAATACTTTCTGCTAATGTGTATGCTAATTAACGTGCAGTAATCATGCAGTAATTATTATAAGTAATGACCTTCGCCCGTTTTTTGCTTGAATAAGAATTTTAAGTTAGAAGTGTCGACATTATAAGATCTATAGGCCTACTATTATCTGATATTATAATAATAAGGTTATTATTAACTAATTCATTATCCGTATAGTCAATTGAGTGATAAGTGTTGATTAGATAAGATAATGACAAATTGCTGATTTATTTGCTGAAACTAATAATAGACGTATATATCAGAGGCTATTAGAATTTGTACATTTCTGCATTTTGGAATAATGTCGGAATTTGGTTAAATTTGGCAGCATTTTGAAATAATATCAGTATGTGGTGAGTGATTTTAATTTCATTTTAAAAACGCAAAAAATTATGTAAAAATTTAATTTGTTCACATTTCACACACAATACAAAGCATCTATTTGTACATACGTAATAATTATATTATAATTACATATATAATAGTTATATTGTAATTACTATGTAATAATTATAATATAATTACTATTATTAAAGTTACTATTACTAAAATAAAGCCATTATTTAACAGTTTTCTTTCAATCACAAAGTTTTCAAACCTACATTTTGTAATCCACACTTTACATTCCATATTCCACATATATCCACACTCTACATTACATATTCCACATTCCACACATTCCATATTCCACTCATATATTCCATTTAGACAACCTTCCCCAGCAGGTTTTCCATATAGTCCCTCTCGTCTATGATCTCGCTGACGTCATCATCAATAAAAGATGGCAGGTCGTCGCGACAGAAAGATCTACGATTGGGCGACTCTTTGACCGCAGGAAGGCCTTGACCTTGACCTACGTACTGCTCAAGATAGGCCTTGGCTGACAGGCGGCCTTGCTATCAAGGTCAGACAAGAAAAAATGCTCTCTTTTTAAATATAATTTAGAGATTGGTAACCAGACAAAATGGCCCGGAATATATTAACCAAAAAAGATCCAGGTTCTTTAACCCGACAAAACAACCTCGAATACAGTATCCCGTCAATTCATTTAGTAACCCTACTAACCCAAAACTTAACCCAAACCCTGGTATTACTCTAACTTTAGTTCTAAGCCTAACCAAATAACTAACCCTAACCCTGAGAATTAACATTCATAAACAATAATAACAATCTATTATAAACAATAGCTATTTTTTGTTTTGTTTACTTGCTATGTGTTTATATCTATAATTAAGATATGTAAAAAAATAAAAAATGTTACCTCCACTAAAAATGCTTTGTCGGCATTTTCCAATTTTTCATTTCTCAGGCCCCCGCTGATATAACGAATGTTTATACCTATTGTGCGGTCAAAATCTTTCGTCTAAAAATAGACAACTTAGTTTTGACCGCATCATGAAAAATTCGCTTGATTTGCGTGCAAAATAAAACTGAGTTTTTTTCTGTTGTTTTTCTGCCAATAAGTTAAACTCTAACCCTAACTTTAAGCTAACACCATAACCCCAACCCAAAACTAATCCTAGCCATAATCCTAATTTAATCTTAACCTAACCGTAATCCTAACCTAACCCTTCTAAACGAAACGCTAATCCTAACCCAAACTTATTTCTAAACAATTCAACTTACCGAAACTTTTTGATTTCTGCTGTTCAGCATCTCAGTTAGAGCTACAGCCTCTAGATATTCTGTCAGGTTTCGAACCCTCGACCTCGTGGGGTTGTGTCTCCATCGTCTATACTGCACCTCGTAGCTTAACGTCGTCTTTTCTACGTGATTCAAAAAATCCTGTCTACTAATCTGCAATCGTAAAATCGTGATCATGACGTCATGATTTATAATAATTTATTTATTTAATTAACAACAACAACATAATTCGCAATGGGGGGGGGGGAGAGTGGGAGGGGGGGGTGAGAGAGTGAGATGATGGGACTAACTAGCTGCACCCTTTAGTAAGACGCTTAAATTGACAGCTACGTCTGAGATAATAAAGCGATCCGGATCATATATTAAACTGAATTAAACTTAAATTAAGATTACTACATTCTAGTAAAACTTAATGAAAAAAAAGATGATGACGATGATAATAATGATAACGACTGTTATTATAATAAACATGATAATAACGATGATAAAATGACTTTTCTCATTATAATAAACGTAATAATGATGATGACTTGATTTATTTATAATTTCTTTGTTTCTATAATCGCGTTTCTTAATTAATTATTAAAGAAACAAAGAAACAGACTTGTCCGTTTCTATTCGGCGCTATCAGTTTGCAAATTTCATCTGCAGAACATTTTCCGCTAAAAAAAACTTCAAGTTCATCACTCGATACAGTAGTTATCTAAATAAAAGCATAAAAACAACATTAATAAAGTTTATTTTATTCATTAGTTATGTAATTAATTAATTAATCATCTTAATTAGAATATTATACCTAAAAATTAATTATTTTATATTATAATTCGAGAATTTAAACGCGTGGGCGGGAAATTTTTTCATGTAAAATTTTGCGCTAAATTTTTGTAAAGATTATATTGTTTTGTTATAGCCTTATTTTTGATTGATTTATTCATTTAATTAGTTTATTACTTTATATGTTAAAAATAGCATCATCCGCCACGGGGGGGCGAGAGAGAGAGGGGCGGGGGACACATTACCCCCCCCCCCTCCATAAATTAATCTCCAATTTAATAAATAAAATAATTATTAAATAAATAAATTATTATTATTATTATTAAATAAATAAATATTGTCTAAAAAGACATAGTTTTATTTCACGCTGCAAATTTGAAAATTGAAAAGAATAAAAATTAGATACCTTTTTGAGTAGTTCAGCCAGTTTGGTGGCATCGATCAGTTTTTTCTGATCAGGAATGGCCTCCCCCAGAGCCTAAGTAAAAAACATTTCAGGAAATTTAGTTTTTGGTCTAGTGGTTAACACGCTGGGCTTCGGAACAAAAGGTCGCCGGTTCGATTCCCGACGATGGTAAACAAGCTTATTGCTATCTTTTTGTAATGTTAAGGTAATGGTTAGAATTATGGTAAGGTGTAGGTTATGGTTAGAATTAAGGTATATTACGTAATAAATTATAGTATATTACGTAATGAATTATGCTATATTACATAAAAAAATGATATTATAGAATTATGACATCACTGTAATTATACCGGAAGTAGTTTGTTCGCGGCGGCAGCAAATTTGCTGTATTTATCTTCTATCGATTTACAAGCCAATCTGTCTTCTGCACAACTCCTAAAAAACGATTAAAAAAACAATTCTTATAAAAATGAACTTAATCCCTGATTATTTAGTTATAGGCCTATTTTAATAGTAAATATTTCAAAGAGGGGGGGGGGATATATAACTTTAAAATGTACGGGGCAGCATTAATTCATATTTTAAATGTGGTGGGGGGGGCAGGGGAATTAATTTATATTTTAAATACAGCGGAAGCATTAATTTATATTTTAAAAAATGAGGATTAGGTCTAATTAAGATTTTTAAGTCGGGGGGGGGGGAAGGGGGGGGCATTAATTAATATTATAAACAAACGGAGTTGGTGAAAAAGTATTCATTTCTTTCAAATGTAGGGGTATCATTAATATTTTGTTAACGTAGGGGGGAGGCGGGTATTAATTTGTCTTTAAATTACAGTGATACAATCGAGTGATGTTATGTTGAATTGTTAAATAATTAATCATTAGTGGCGCACTTTGAAAGTAAAGTTTGGGGGGGCGCCACTTTGTCTTTCAGTTTATTTCTCTCGTCGAATTTCGTCGTCCAAGAATCTCCAGTACTTTCATCAAACTGAAATAAAAGCAATTGTGATAATTATAAATAATTTAAAGTGGTTTTATTTGATGACAGTAGTCAGTTTAAATGTACAAGACAAAATCCGGTGATTTTTACGCTGGGGAGGGGGGTGTTCAACTAAATAAATTTCAGCTTATTGTTTACCACAATGAAGCCTAAAGTTTTAACATTGAACTTGGTGAATCGGCTCTGATCCAAATGACCTTGAAGGCCGTCCAATGTCAAGGGCAGCTGGGCGGCTGACGTCATCTTACTGGCAAAACTGTCCTCGGGGGTCAAGGACAGATACCAGCCTAAACAAATGTAAAAATATCAGGCCTACTAAAAAAATCAGAAAAAATTTCTGCATTGTAATGTAATGTTTGTATAATATTTCATATTTAAATGATAAATATTTGTTTAATTTAAGTTGAATTATGTATTATAATGCTATTTTTAAATAGCTTAATTTAATTATTATATATTGGGACTTTATTTTAGCTTTTTACAGAGGGGGGGGGGGGTGGCAAACATTTATCCCAAATACAGGTTACGACCTTTTTTAGTTAATACTTCCTTTTCAGTTCAAAATTGTAATTTCTTTTGGCATAAAATTAAAATTCACTCAAATACATGAATAGCAAAAATATGGGAAATACAAAAAGCACTTTCTAAAATCAAAGGGTCCCCTCCCCCCTGATTTTACGTTTGAAAAAATTTAAACTATTGTAGCTCTATCCCCCCATCCCCCTTTTAGCCCCCCATCTTTTAAAATTCAGTCTTCGCCACTTATTATATTAAATATATTTGAAAATTGCAGATGATCTGTTATGTTAACGATTCAGCAGCTGTTTTATTAAATCAGACGCGTTTTTATGTTCAGCAAAACCAGACAAACTATCAAATTTCATTTTGTCTGAATAGCAAATAAGGACCGCATAATTACTCAGCCAATGAAATGATTCATACGGCTGCGAAAAATATTTCATAGATATATATATATTATTTGAAACTGTAGTAGTTCAAATTGCCTTTAATTTTTAATTATATTATTAGATTATTAAATCTGTGTCGAGTATAATGTTAAGTTAATCATTTCACAGCATCGGATAGTAACTACATAAGTAAGTAGGTAAAAAACAAATTAATAAAATAATAAGCAAATTAATAAGTAAATTAATAAGTAAATTAATAAGTAAATTAATAAGTAAATTAATAAGTAAATTAATAAGTAAATT
>JAQIXG010004364.1:0-13037 GCA_034700105.1 Oconnorella tubifera
CAAAAATAATAACTACATTAACAAAAATAATAACTACATTAACAAAAATAATAACTACATTAACAAAAATAATAACTGAAAAAAAGAATATTATTACCGATTGTTTTATTCAATCCAGAAGCCAAAACTGGAACAATCTGCTCATCAGCTCCAGAAGCACGTCTAAACTTTGCAGTCCCATCTTCACTAAAATGTTTAATGCCTTCATTTTCAGACTCTCCCTCACTGTCCATACACACATCATTATCTGGTCTCCATTCATCGTCTTTATCTTTACTTCTCTTGGTGGGCTTTGATTTAGACCTTGAGTCTGCCACGATGTTTATAGGAGCGATGGAAATCAATCTAGCCTTGGGTAACATGAAATCTGGTGGTGGGCCTGCCAAACCTGGGCATTGCAAATAAAAAACAAACATTGTATTGCATTAGTTTGAAGTGCATTTATGCAGTAATTGAGCTCTGAACAACTTAGAAGAAATCCTGGGTTTTAGTACCTTACAGCATAATATATGTTAATTTCTAGCTTTAATAAGATAATAAAATCGTCAGTTATCATTGTTTTCAAATGATTAAGAAATGATAGTTCCTGTTTAGTCTAACAAAACACCTTCAAATATATTCTTTGTCAAAGTCAAAGAAGACACTGAGTAGGACATAATAGTAGACTAGTAGTATACTTATTTCAATTGTAAAGAATATAAATAAGACATACAATATACACTAGACAGATGTTTACGCAACAATCAAAATAATAAATTTGATAACTTTAGAAAATGGTAACGGTATTTACAAATTCAATGTAATATATAATCGAAACAAGTGTTATTTATCTACAGCAATTTATCAGCTCATAGAAAAATGATGCAAGTGTCATTGAACTGTCTGATAGAAATTGATTGTTTCAAATAAGGTGTATTTTCTACATTCGTAGATTGATTATATTTGTATTAAAACAACTAATCATCAGACTGATTTTACTACGTACACCAATATAAACAGCTTTTATAAATGTCAAACAAATGGCAATTGATTCAAAAATATATTTGAGACCAAAATCACAATTTCAGTAAACAAATATCTAGAAAAAAAATACGCAAACTATATTATCATCAGCATACAGAAAAACAAACCTAAAGCTTTAAGAGCAAGATGATTTCGGATCTTATTACACAACATATTCTTTTCCATTTTAGGCATAACAGCTAACTCGGCTTCTGAAAAATACTTCTTCAAATCAGCCTCTCCCTCATTAATAATAACTCCTGACTTCATGGGTTTGTTAGATTTAACAGTGCCACCAAATGTCACTTGTCCAAATTGCGAATGATCTAACATCTTAGATTTTGACAAACAACTTCCAGATGAGGTATCATCATGTGATCTAAAACTAAAATCTGTTTTGGTAACATGAGCAGCACTATTAGATGTCATGATTTGTCTGGAATTCTTTAAACTTTCAATTTCTGGAGGAAACTTGCTATTATTACTTTCAATGATAACAGACCTCTCCATGATTGAAGATTCAGCGATTGCAGCAGTCTCATCATATTTCATTTCACAGCTGCCAGCAAATGAACATTGAGTTTCAATTTTATCACCAATATGTTTTGCCTTATTGTTATTTTCAGAAACAGTAGTTTCCCTATGTTCAGAATTGACAATTTCGACTTGTTCAGTATTGATATGTATCACATGTTCAGAATGAGCCAAACTTGCATGAGCATAATTGCTATTTTCTATTACTTCTGCATTAACAATCTCCATAAGCTCTGCATTGGTAGATAGCATTATTTCTGGAATGGCACTTTTTATGAGTTCATAATTGGCAGTTTCTATAACTTCAGGATCGACAACCAGTAGATCATCAGAATTGACAGTCTTCACGTGCTCAGCATTGCAATCAACATCTAATACATATTCTTTATCCTTATAATCATCGCTTTTTGATTCCTCATACAGTTTTATTGCACTACGCGACTCTGGAAGACTGCAAGAAGGCTCATTAATGAAACTAGGTTCAAAATTGTATAAGCTCTCTGTCAAAAAGCTCGTACACTTGGCACTGATACTACCGGGCTCTATGTGAGCCATCTCTACCTCAGCATCTTCAGATTTAAAACCACTATTGCCCATAATTGCAACTTGGGTTAAACTCTCAATGTAGATACCTTCCGCATCCTTCTCTCTCATGATAGAATTGGATGAACCTATGTTACCAGATTTTGAAACATCGAGACTCTGATCATGCTTATTGAGCGACATCTTATTATTGAAATGGAGATCATCTTGATAGATGGCAATATCAATAGGACTGCCACATTCTATATCAGGGCTGTCTAATATTGAGGAGTTTTTATTACATTTGCCAGTTTTAATGAAATCTAATGCAGGGACAACTTGCAGTAGATCATTGCTAGAACTCTGGCAAACAGGATCTTCTTCAACAGCAACTTCCATCTCTCTCAAATCATCAAATTTGAGAGAGAGGATATAATATCAAAGCTCTTAGTAAAGGATCATAACCAGATCAAGAGGGACTTTTATAATCTAGACAAATATCAAATTACATTATATTATAATTAGACACATATTTGTGTTCTACAGAAATTGCTGAAATTATATATATTGCTCAATTGCTAAGGTTATAAATATTCCTAATGTGGTTCTTGTACGAAAATATTCAGCATACCATACAACATATTTCACCTAAGCTGTACAAATTACACCCCCACTCCCTGATTATTAAGTGTCATTTGTATATGTATTTTCATTCAATTTATGTACAATGCCCGCCCCATACGAAAAGAAACAATATGTTAGCTAAGCATTAGCAATTTACAATAGGCCTATATTGTAAATTACCAATGCTTATAAGCAATAAAAATTTACAATATGTGAAATGGTAGGTCTATTATTATTATTATTATTATTATAATAGCAGTCAGTAAAGTAAAAAATATATAATTAATACAACTAATATAAATTATATAATCAATATAAATATAGGCCGAATTAAGACAATCAATCCTACAATCTAGTCTAATAACCTATAAAATGAAGTCATCAAATTTAATCTTTTTTAATTTGCATTCCCTTCCCTTGAATAAAACTGAAATGCCGGCTGGGCCGCCTTTCATGCAATACTAAATATTATATATAAGGCCTAATGAAATCATCAACTGAGGCTTTGCATATCATGAAATCATCACTTAAATCATGTGGCAGCATTGTTTTCTTTTCCCTCGTCTGCCGCAAATTAAATTTTAATATTTAATTTCATTTAAATAAAAATTAATTAAATTTTAATTAAATCAAAATTTAATTTTCCTGCAAAATTTTCCTGAAATTCAAAATGCTAGATAAATTAGAAATCGTGTACCGAAGCGAAATCTATAAATAGATTCATATAATTCGTTTTATTTTATTCGTAATTCGGTTATAATTAATTATCTTTATATAAGTAGCTAATAAGTATTTAGTTTTTATATGTTTGGAGCAGCTGTAGATAAAAAATAGTGTAAGTTTAGCGAATAAAATATGTAATTTTAAGAGAGTAAATTGAGTTGAAAATATGAGACGTTTTATCTAGAATTGTAGATCATCGCAAATTTATCGGCAGGCGGCATTGGCGCGAAATGATTGTATGATCAAAACTTAAAAGAAGGGGGGGGGGGGGAGGGAGTTTCAAATTTCAAAAAGTAATTTTAAGTCATTCAAGAGTAATTTCAAATCATCCAAAAGTAATTTTAAACATTTATTGTCCAGAACAATAACTTAAAAATTATGCATTTTTTCACATTTGATCTCAGTTTTGAATTGAATATTCTTAATATATCGGAATTGGTTGTGGCCCACACAGAAATGTTTCTGAGGGACTATTTAAAAGAATCAGCAACTCATTTTAATTAAGCGATGTTGAATTTTTTGTAATATTTCTCTTACTGTAAGTTACTGTAGCTATCATATACTGTATGTTCATTTTTCATCAAATAAATTGAAGATTTGCATGGATTTTCAAAAGAAATTTAGCACTGATTGGCATATTTGAAAAAAATCTAGGCTACTTGAGCATAAGATGCTTAATCTCATTAAATGGTAAAATATCAAGAAAAAATCAAAGAAAAGATTAAGCCTAAAGATAATATTTAGTTATTTAATAGTTTAATTAATCAAATATCAAATATTATGAGAAAAACAGTATGCCTATACAGTTTATGTGCATATATGGGCTATAAAAAATAGTAGGCCTAACCTATAAAATACTGTTTTTTTACTATTGAACAATTTCAATAAAAACTCAAACTAGACTGCAAAAGCTTTGGCCTAGTTAGGTCGAATTGTGTTTTAGCCTATATTTGGTCAATCTTTAACTCTTTCTTTAACCTTCACAATTATCATGTAGAAAAATAAAAAGGCTTATAGTTCACGTTTTAATAAAAAAGTTGATATACATACTGTATATTATGATACAACAATTTGTTTAGCCGTTTAACGTCACATCAGCGCAAAAAGGATGTTTAACTAGAAGATAAACTAATTGTAATAATTGTAACTAATTGTGTGATAAACTAATCACATGCGGGAAAATCTCTTTATAGCTTGTGATATACAGTGGTGGTGGTCTCTTTGCGAATCATCCTTTCAATTACTGTGAGCGTCGCAAGCGGAGAGCGCAGTTTCTCTAAATTGAAGCTCATAAAGTCGTATCTTCGCCCAACTATGGTGCAGTAAAGGTTTATTAATTATCAATGATATCCATCGAACATGAACTAAGTGCTGCGCTTGTTACTTTCAATTGATCAATTCTGTCGCGAGGTGCAAAATACTCCGGGTTCCTCTTTGAGTAAGACTTAAAAACGTGAAAATCTAACTTTTATTTTTATTTGTTTTATCTTTAAAATAAATATTGTCTATGAACGCAATATAAACTTTGAATACAAGGGCCATAATATTGAAAAGTAGCAGAAACCAAAGCCCTGAAACCACTTTCAGTGTTCATTTAGAGCAATGACTTCGTAAGCAAAGGATCATGAGTTCTAGTGTCATAAATGGAAAATTTTGCCAATTTGCGTACCTTTATTAGGATACTTAAATGCGTAGTAAGTCATTGAAAAGTGAATCATTTGCTTAGATGATTCTCCAATAAAAATATCACTGTAAAAAATAGAAACATAAATTTACATAAAAATATTAAGTTTATAGACCTCCATGAAAAAACAATCGGTAGCCTTTCATTCCAAACTCTTTAATAGTTTGAGTCTCCAGTAAAATAGTATCCAAAAACTGCGTATAATCATCAGCAGCAAGTCTGCATCTCTCGATAAAATCCTGATTGAAACCTATTTATCAAGCAAATGTACCTAATTACTTCAATTGATAACCAACTAATTTAAAATGATTAATTACATGAAAAACATTAACTGTAATAAAACATGAGCATTCAAGTAAGATGATAACATAGAAAATACGTTTATAGTAGAAAGAATACCACAAAAATTAATTGACTGGATATTATTTGATATAAGACTATTCTTGTAGATATCATAAAGATAGTCCTAATATGGCTAGTGAACAAATAGTAGATAATGCTGCAATAAATTTAAACTATATTCAAATCAAGAAACGAAAATTTAATAATAATAATTAATATTATGTAATTTCATGGAATCACCATTGACAGTGCAACTGAGTAAGTCTATAGCTAATATATTTGTGACAGTGTGGCATAATATGTGATAGTTAGGCTACAAAGCAAGAAATAATAAAACGTTAAAGCTTTTAACCTTCAAAAGGAATATCTATATAAGCAGAGAACTCGTCAAGTTCATCATCATTATTATCATCATCATCAACACATTCGGTCGTCACAATAACATCTCGAGGCATTAAATTCTTATTCATAGTTAAAGAATTGTTCTATTAGAAATAAAAAGAACTTAAAGTTAGATCAACATTAATTACAATAATTATGCTGTAATAATACAATATTATTTCTTAGAATTAGGCTTACAATGAGTAGTATTAAAATATACCGATCAATCCCTGTCAGAGAATAAATATGATGTGAAAATTACATCAATGTAAATATTGCAAACCAGTTGGAGTCAAATTATAATGGTAACGGTATTAGCTCAAACACTCCAAAATGTCTCGTATCATAAAGTCTACTACTTTATAAAAATTTAATTTATTAACAAATTATAATGTATTATATATAGAAATAAATAATAAACACAATATATTATTATCTTTATGCAATAACGAGATGTATAATATGGTAGGCCTATTGTCAAGGCACGTTAGAGAAGTGGTTCAATAGAACACTGGTATCAGAAGCAATAGGACCAGGTTCAAATTCAGGATAACTCACTGGTAAAAAAACGGATTGACAGCTACTTCTGAGATATCATTAATAATATAAATGATACCTAATAATACAAAAAATTTATGTTAGCTTCAGCTAAACTTCGTGGATTATATAAATTTTTATATAATCCATCCATGAAGTTAAACAGAACCTAATTTAAATTTTATTTATTATGCAATTTAAAGTTAGAACAATTCTTTTATGAACACTGAATTCAAAAATTATAATTGTCTTTCAATAACAAAGTTCAACGCAGATTAAAATGAACGCTTATTTATTTGGTCTCGCGGCATTTAAATTCAATTTAATGCCGCGTAATTACATTTAAATAATTACATTTAAATTAGTATTAAATGTGTAATTATTATCCTATAGCCTAGATGATCGACTTTCCTAGATTGATGAAAGATTTCTTTTTGCTAATAAAATAAATGAAGCAGAGAAAAATTGATGACATCACAATATTTGAGTCGATGACATTATAAAGATTATATATATTCTACGCCGATTAATAGCCTTACTGATTGAAAACTTTTAAAATATAAGCCATGAATAAATTTTCATCGGATTCATGCAATTTTTCTTAATTTAGCATTTACTACTGTATAAATAGTAGAATTTTTTTAATTTAATAAGCTGCAATTAAATTTTTACAGATTGCTACGTAAACATTTATATGAAAAGCCAAGTAAAACAGTACAAGCGTCAAAGAAACACTCGCGAAAAGATTTGCATGCGAAGTTCGCCATATTGGAGGTCATTTTACGTCTAATTATTTCCCTCCTCCGTCTAATTACAACGAACCAATCAGGTAAATTTTATTTAATTTACTACGCAAATTATTAAAGAGTAGATTTAACATAAATTTAGACGGGAAAAGTCAGTTTTTAATATGGAAAAGTTACATTTACAAATTGGTCTAAAATATTTTTGTCTAATTTTTCCCTCCTTCGTCTAATTACGACAAATTAATCAAGAAAACCTCATCTAATTTACGACGGTAATTATTATTGAGTATATTTAACGTAAATTTAGACGTAGGGCCTAAAAAGTAAGTATAATACGTAAAAGTCACATTTACGAAATGGTCGAAAATCGCCTTTTTTTCCTAATTTCTGTTATTGCCTAATTTGGTTAATTTTTTTATTTTTATCGAATAATTATATAATATAACTAATTTATTTATTATTAATTTTTTTATATTTTTATTATATTTTCTCGCGTTTTTGTATAGTTGCTATTTGTAGACGTCTAGGGACATAATTTTTGTGTAAATTATGCCTATTTGTGTTAAATTAATGTTTTTAAAATTAGTTTTTTACTAATAATGTTTTGAAGTAGGCTAGGCCTACAGTAACTGTAGGCCTATACTTAGTAGACTCGATAGGCTACATAGGCTTATATTTTCTTTGTAAAATACATTATTAACGTTGAAGAACGATGTCCATATCCATGCGTTTGCTCAATTTTATATAAATTTCCGCCCTAATAATTCTGATTGGGGGTTTTGTTAATTTTATTCCAGTCTTTTTTTTATAAACTTCTATTATGATTCTAATATGAAATTTTTACAGAACTGTAATAAGTCTAAAGATAGGCTATTTTGTTTTTCATGCAGTGTCAATATGGAGATTTGATTGATTTAAAATATGATTTTCTACAATAGAAACAAATGGAAGTGCTAAAAAATTCAGTCATATATATTTAGCAGAGGTTCCATTCATCACTATTTGAAGGACAATAAATTATATAAGTTTTTATTTTTCACTCGTCACTTTTTGACTGTGTAGCTAGATAGTAGATACAGATCTGAACTTCTGATGTTATTTGAAGCTGAAGTCATTTAAATGATAATATTGTTAGGATGTTAGGTTTATATTATTCCTACCTGATAAGATTATTCCTATCTGATAATAGATTCTAAGTATTAATCCGTAATAGTTAACCAAGGAATAGATTCTAGGTATTAATCCGTAATAGTTAAGCTCAAAGAGTAAACCATCAAAATATCTGTCAAGTAATTACAATATGACAATGTGACATTCAGACTACGTTACGGGTAAATGTACGGGGAAATGTGCGAGGAGATTTATGGGGAAATGTACGGGGAGATTTACGGGTAAATGCACGGGGAGATTTACGGGAAATTGTTCACTATAAAATGCTTGCAGTGTTGCTACGGGGGGCTTCTTTTCATTTTATATTCTAATTGAACATTACCATGTCGAAATTATAGTCTAAATTAAATTAACTAGATTTATATGATTAGAGCTGGTTGTTATTGTAGATATAAAACATTACTACAGACATAAAACATTTCAAGGATTTATCAACATTTGCTTGTCGTATTATATACTGTGGATATTCTTCCTAATAAACAATGTATCTGTGATCCTTGGTGTCGCGTCTATTTTAAGAAAGGGAATAACGTTTTAAAGAAACACATTATGAACATATCAATATATACTCATCACTTCTAAACTGTTCCACAAAATCATAGACACTGAAGCTTTACTAATCCCACCAATATCAGTCCACCTTCCTACATAATTCGGCATCATCCATATCTGAGTGCACAAGCTAGATCCCCACACTATACATCATCAAGAAGTTCAACTCGTTCAAGATAATTAATACCTCTCGCACATCGTTGCGCGGAAATACTACACACGACACTAAGCAGGAATAGGAATCAATCAGCCACGCCAGAATAGTACTTAATAACCAAACAATTACTACAACAACTAGGCTATAACCCCGCTACCCTTTCCCTTAGTTGTTACAATATGTGCTAAATGGTAATATTTTTTGAATTTTTATTTTTAATTTAATGTTACAGCGGTTTATTTCAAATTCTAATTGCATTGGCTATTGATTTATTTGAATTTTTTGTTGTTATTACTTGATTTTTTTAGCTAGGCGGAGAATTCGATTCAGGGAAATTGAAGCTAAGAATTTGAGACTAAACGATTCATAAATTTAAATGGTAACTAACTTTTGCATTTAGTTAATTGATATATAGAAATAATGTTTATGTGATTATTTGTTTGCCTGCATTTATCAGTTTATCTTTAAGTTGAGTAATTACTTCACTTTTTATTTGATTATTGCTAGACAATATTATAAATTGATTATTTGTTGATTGCCTTTTGTCAGTTGTCGTTTACTTTGATACAGTCAAAGATAATGCTGAAGTATCAGAAAAGACAATTATTGATTCGAAATTGAAGGGTAATAACTTTACTTTGTATTTATCTATTTGCTAGACAATGTTGAATTGATTAATTGACTATCTGTTGATTGCTTTTGTCAGTTTGTCTTTAGTTAGATAAGGACAAGGACAATGATAAAGATCACCAAAGACATTATATTGACTCCAAATTGAAAGGTAATAATAATGTTACTTTTTACTTGATTATTGTAAGACAATGATTTATTGTTGGTAGCTTTTTGCTAGTTTGTCTTTTAGTTTGGTACAGACCAAGACAATGGCAGCAGTATCAGGAAAGACAATAAGTTGACTCAAATTGAGTCAATTGAAGGGTAATAACTTTATATTTTGTTCAATTTTTGCGATACAATATTGGATTTATTTATTGTTTGATTGTCTGTTGATTGCTTTTGTCACTTTTTCTTTTAGTTAGATACAGTCAAAGACAATGGTAAAGATCTTGAAAGACATATTATATTGGCTACAATTAAAGGGTAATAATTTTTTACTTATTTATTGCTGGACAACATTAAATTGATTTGCTGTTTCATTGTCTGTTATTAATTTGCTTGTTTGTGTTTCAATTTTTGATAGAGACAAAGAATAAAGATCACTAAAGACATTATATTGATTCAAAATTGAAGGGTTTATTACTCTTTATTTATTTATTGTAAGACAATGACTAATTGATTTATTGCTGGTAGCTATTTGCTAGTTTGTCATTTAGTTTGATACAGTCAAAAACAATGAAGAAGTACCAGATATCAGCAAAGACAATTATTGATTTCAAACTGAAGGGTAATAACTTTATTCTATATTTAATTATTGCTACTCAATGTTAAATTGATTTAGTGCTGATTATTTTTGAAGTTTGTCTTTAGTTAGATACAGTCAAAGACAATGCCAGCAGTCAAAGATTCTGACAAGTATTGATTCTATTTGAAGGGAAATAACTTTTTATTTACTCGGCTATTTCTAGACAATGATTAATCGATTATGTGTTGAATTCTTAAAATTGTCAGTTTGTCTTTAGTTAGATACAAAGACAAAGCCAGCAGGCAACGATGCTTATTAAAGGCAACTATTGATTCCAAATTGAAGGATAATAGATTTACTTTTTACCAGATTTGTTAATGGACAATGTTAAATTGATTTATTGTTTGACTATCTGTTGATTGCTTGAGAGAGTCTTTCTTTTAACTAGATACAGTCGAAGACAATGATAAAGATCACCAGACATTATATTGATTATATATCGAAGGGTAATAACTTTACATTCTATTTAATAAATGTCAGACAATGTTACATTAATTTATTACTTTATTATCTGGTGATTGCTTGTTTTGCTTTTGCCAGTTTATCGTTTAGTTTGATAAAGTCAAAGGCAATGCAGAGGTATTAGAAAACAAATGTTGATTCCAAATCTAAAGGTAATAACTTTATCATTTATTTTACTATTGTCAGATACCTTTATATGGATTCATTGTCTGATTATCTATTGATTGTTTTTGCCAGTTTGTCTATATTTAGATACAGTCAAAGGCAATGATAAAAGAGATCAATAAAAACATGGTATTGACTCCAAATTGAAGGGTAATGACTTTACTTTTACTAATTTAAATTGGACAATCTTAAATTGATTTAATTTTGGATTGTCTGTTGATTACCTTTGCTAGTTTGTCTTTACTTAGATACGGTCAAAGACAATGAAAAAGACAAAAGACAATTGCTCGTTCCAAATTGAAGGGTAACGTTACATTTGATTTAATAAATTGTAGACAATGTTGCATTATTATCTGGTGATTGCTTGTTTCGCTTTTGCCAGTTTCTCTTTTAGTTAGATACAGACAAAGGCAATGATAAAGATTTGAAAAAACAAGTAACAATTCCAATTGAAGAGTAATGGAATTACTTTTATTTAACTACTGATAGACAATGCTACATTGATTACTTGTTTTTGTCTTTGCTTTTGTCAGTTTGACTTTTAGTTAGATACAGTCAGAGGCAATGCAGAGTGTACCAAAAAACAACTAACGATTCCAAATTGAAAGGCAATAACTTGACTCTTTATTTGGCTATTGCTAGACAATGATGAATAGATTTACTGGTGCCTCTGCTTTTATCAGTTTGTATTTTAGTTTTGTCAAGTATTTAAAGCAAGGCTCGTGGATTGAAGACAATTTAAGGGTTCTAGTTGTCCAGGGGGCCTCCTGGGGTGAGAGGGTAGATTTTTGGTGCACTATTTTTGGCTTGATGTTTTGTACAGTTATCTAGTTGTTAGTTAAGTAATAAGTTTTGAGTGTCGATAGATAAGGTTCTGGTTATCTATTTTGCGTTTTGTTCATCAGATATGCTTTTGTTCTGTGCGATTGTTTTGCAATATTGCTTTGTTTTTTGTTATGTTAAATCTATCTTGTATTTGCTTCGTTTAAGTTTTGTTTTACTAATTTTAAAACTATTAGTTAAGCAGTGGATGGGGCTAGGGTTGAGATTGCAGCTAATTCCAGAATGCGGCTAGTTGAGCAATCGATAAAGCTAGGGTTGAGATGGCATCTAATTCTGGATGGCTCTTTTTGGCGCAGCTATTTATCTGTTGGGAAAAGAAATCACTAATAGTAAAGAGAAGCCAACAAAACAACACTGTAATTGAAATTGTATTTTTTTATTATATAAATATTAATATAAATATTAAATATATTATGTATTGACAACTTTCTGTATGGTTTGACTGTTAAAGTAAGCTCCTTGATAAAGGGTGGATCAAGTCAGCGAAATATAGCCGTTTGCATCAAATGGTAGGCCTACTGTCATGTTCTCTGATCTTTTTTGTGGTGTACCTTTCATCTAAGCCTACTGATTATCATCTTATTCTCTGATTTTCCTTCTTGATGTACCCTTTATCTTTTTCATTCTTCTCCGTTGACTTGTTTGCCTATAATTGTATTAATAATCATAAAAAACATATTGTCATCTAAACATTATTGTCTTCATTTCATTGTTATTCAGATATAAGAAAGAGTGATGGATGAATGTTTTTGAACTGAATTACTTCATCCATGTGCACAGCTGAGTCCAGCCCCTTGTGATGAAAATACTGTAGGTGATGTATGGTCGTCACCATCTTTTTACTGTGACTAAATTTTTTTTATTGTATTTTCCTACAAGGCCTACTTCTAAGCACCCCCGTAGCGTGGGTATGGCCGATGGGGGGGCCTGAAGAATAGCAGGGGGGCACATGTTAAGGGGTTAGTGCCGCCGCGAAGCGGTAGGTGGGCGTGCAGCTCAAACTTATGCTCATCTTTCATATATTTCACCATCTGCAAGACAGTATTTAATCGCATCGCTTGCCGTAAGCAAGTCCATTCATTTTGATTGCAAGCTGTTATTGGCAGGTTTCAGTGCATGTTACAAACCATGCATAAATTTGCAAATGAAAACAAATTGCATGGTGTTCACTTT
>JAQIXG010004365.1:0-13037 GCA_034700105.1 Oconnorella tubifera
AACAGATTTTATTATCACAAGTTATTTTGCAAAGTAATTTTTTGTTCTCTCACGTTTTTCCTTAAAAGTAAGCTGATAACATTTTCTGTTATTTGAACTTTGTTATATTGTATATATCTTATTACTTATTTCTTATTTTTAAAATTCATTTCGTAGTTTTTAGAAACAATTCTAGCATAATTATTGTTCTCATAAAGAAAAAGTCGATAAATTCAATTAAGCTGAATTCAGATCATGTAGCCAGTAATCCTGAATACTGAGGAAACCCTTTAAAAAAATATGCGTCTTTCCCGAATGAATCCCCAGTTTAAACTAATAAAGATTCCACTTTCATAGAACATGGCAGAGTGGGATGGAGTTAGTCCCTAAAAACTAAAGAGG
The DNA here is from genome assembly GCA_034700105.1 of Oconnorella tubifera. Classification (NCBI taxonomy): domain Eukaryota; kingdom Metazoa; phylum Annelida; class Clitellata; order Enchytraeida; family Enchytraeidae; genus Oconnorella; species Oconnorella tubifera. The sequence continues at coordinate 382 of JAQIXG010004365.1, forward strand.
AAAATTACCCTCTCCTTCCCTTACCTTCACGCGTTTGACGTCACATCGCATAAACTTGAAGTACTTGTAAACACAAACTTAACTAAATATTATTCGTTGATAGAATTAGTACCATTAAAGATAATTTATCAGTTTGTGTTATATCCTGAAGGAAATATCGATGCAAGGGGTTACAACTGATATGAATACAATTTTCAACTATTACTATTATCAATCTCGCGATAAACGATAATTATAATGTGTATCATCATAACAAGTTATATTTATCAAAACTTATCTGAGTAATAATTATGCAACAAACAAGCGCGATATGTCTGTAAATGTCTGATAATTATATTACTGTAATATCATAACATGTTCATTTTTTTAAAAAAAAATATGTTGAAAACCTTTAATATTGGATTAATTATCTTTGAAATTTTAATGCACAACATAATTGAAGAAAGTCATTTAGAATTGGTAATTCAAAGTATTAAAATATTCTTTAAGAACAAAATTAAGCTTACTTATATTATCTACCGTCACATTTTAAGAAAAAGCGAAGTTTTCTAAGTTGGGGGTTGGTACAAATTACGCCTATCTACACTCTTTTTAAACCACTGTATAATCCATATTATAAAAAGGATCTTACTGTTGTATTACTTTAATCCATCATTCATGACAGATTATTCAAATATTAATAAGTTATGAGCATTTGCTTATCACTGAAAGAGAGTCAAAGTTTATGTCTATAAAGAATTAAGATGACCAAGAAAAATCGTTAAAACTTGTAATGAATGAATAATAATTTCTAAGAATTAATTCTTGAGTTTCTTGAGATATTATATTAGTTTGACCATCAATGATTTGATATTAAAAATAATTAATTGATCATACGATGCTTGTCAATTAATCACGATAATAATGTTGTATTGCTTAAACATATATCATATAACATATATCAATTTCCGAATTATCTATAATTACTACCATACTCGACTCATCCTGGTACTAATCGAATCAAGATCTCTGACAGTAGACAACCCACTCTTATTATCCATTAAAACACTTCTTATCAAAGTCATTATCATTATCGCTTCAATATGAACACTCAGACAAATGCACTTGAATATGTCATTTAATTGACAGATCATGACGTTATAAGTGTGCTCTAAGGAGTGTTCCTATATTTTCTGTATAAAAGGCAGACAGTACACAGCGAGCGACATCAGTTTCATTGACTTTGAACAGTTTTCTCTTCTTTTATAAGTTTTAGTTTAGTTAGTAAAAGATCAAAATGGTTTGGACTGCTAAATGGCAACTGGTTAGCGGCGAAAATGTTGAGGCATTCCATAACGCTATTCGTGAGTATACCTACAGTATTCAAATAATAAGACTCAACAATTATACGGTTTCTGCATAAATTTACATTCCTTTTAATCCAGAAACTTAAAATAGATATTAATAGAAAACTATCATAAATATGACATAATTTGTTGAAGATATATTAGTATAATCTATCATTAAATGTCATTGATTATAATTATCTACAATTTCTTCGAAGAAAACTAAATTAAGAGTTCTTGACAAAAGTTACTCGACCTGGTAGTGAAGTGGCTTTAATAATTTATTTCATATAATGTCAACCCAAATCCTCCAGGAATAATTTGTACATTTCCCATTTCCTCCCAAAAAATTTAATTGATAGCAATTAACCAGATATTCTTAAAATTTAATATGCTCCCAGTTTAAAACAAATAAGTTTCGTATAAAACATTTTGCAGACTCATGATGAAAATTTACTTATTTTGCTGACAGAATCGAACGTTTAATTTGTTAAGTGCGATCTCTCATTTTCTGAGTTTATTTTTGGGAGATATCCCGCTCAGTTTCCCCTGTGTGAGAATCTTCACTGCATACAAGAATATAAATATATGAAAGGTTATTTTAAATAAATTCAGACACTTCTGAGGAATACAAGAACAAGCTAAAGGCACTGCACGCTGAACTAAAGACTCACCCTGATGCGTACATTGAAGAACTGACTGTTGATAAAGAAGCGGGCAAGGTTCACAGAGTAGTTTACATCAAGGGAGAGAAGAAGAGGGACTCCGGACTCATTGATCTCAATCAGGAGGTTGAACACCAAACTCCAGATGGCAGAACTGTTAAGGTATGTTCATTACATAAAAATTTCATGGTTTATACTTTTATATAGAGTTTAAAACTAAGTTGCAATGCTTTGACACATGCTGTGCATATTACTGATATATAAGTTATTGACGAAGGTTTCTACAACTTTACTATGCTTACACATTATAATGTACGCGTGACAGTAAGGCATACATTCATATTACATTTAAATAATTGCTGTTATTCTCAATAATAATGAGGAATAGAGCAAAAAAACCGAAAAGAGTTGTAATTTGTTAACATTACAGTACTAAAATAACAATTGTAATGTTATATTACATGTTAAACTGAAGTACACTCTATTGTTATTGTCAATGCTGCTAGAAAATAAAATGCATAAGTTTAAAACTATTACTGTTTATATCTAACAGGGAAAAATCACCCTGGACGCTGAGAATCATCTTCACATCCATGAGAAGGGAGCCGACTTTGAGGTCAACATTACCCTCGTGGTTACCGGGGATGAAATGACTGCGGTATGAATAATTTTTATTCAGACGTGTGTAGCCAATGTTGTTAATATATATCTTTGTTAGACACTTGGGCAAAAACAGCAAAAAAGAGAATATCTTTAGTGTAAAAAATAGAGAAATAAATAAATAAAATGTCAAAATGTTAATACAATATTTTCATAGTATTTACAATAAAGTGCAAGATTGTTAATGCCATGGTCAACTAAAACAGTTATGGATCAATATACAATATTTAAAAATTTAAAAACCGACAATAAGTCTCAAACTTCTGCAATGTATTATTAACCTTTAGTATTATTATCAGTTGTGGATTATTAGTTTTGCCACAAAATTCCGCGTTCCTATGATCTAAAAGGTTGACGTATTTTTTGTTAGACACTAATTAATGGAGTTCTGTTTATTTGTTTATTTCAGACAATGGTAGGTGGCGGTGTAACTGCAGTAGAAAAATACAAGCGCGCATAGATGCACCACATGACACAATGACACGTGATCAATAGTCTGCTGTTCATCATCATCTACAAGAATAGACCTATAACATTTCTTAACTATTTAATTGCTCAAAAACTTCCAAGCAATTATTTTCAAGTGGAAATGTTATTTGCAAATGAAATAGTTTTAAAGTAATGAACTGAAAATAGGTCTTTGAAGAAAGTAACGGCTTGGACAATATTCTTTTAATGCTATGTAAAGTTATGAAATGATATTTTTATTGTATCAATAAAAGTTAGAAACTGAATTTCTGTGTTTATATTAGCGTCTATCACATATAACTATAAGTCAAATTTTTTTTTAAATTTTTTTATTTTATAATCCAAAGTAGGCCTACCTGGGGGAAACTCATCATTGGATGGAGATTATATATATAATTTTCTTTCTGAAATTTATCTTAAATTAATTAACGAATGAGTTGCTGATATAAATAAAATTAACATTAATATGAATTTAAAGTATTTGCACTTTTTGGCCCAATTCATGGGCCAAATTGCATCTTGCTATATGTATTGCATCTTGCTACATGACCATGCATCTTACTATATGTTGGCTTTCTATTATATTTCATTTCTAGCTGTACGTATTCACCAGTGTAGGCCTACTCTAATTTTAAAAATCTAGAAAGCTGTGGACTGTTTTATAGAATAAATCCAAGATAAATTTAAAACGTAGCTCTTATTATAAATTCATAATATATTCATTTTAAATTAGACGAGTGAAATAAATAGGAACTGTTAAAATAAAATCAAAATCCAACGATATGTGTTTTACAGAAACTTGCCATAGCTACTTTTTCGTACAAAATAACCAAATCATTCAAAAATAGCCTTATTTTAGAAAAATTTCTATCGTCATTACACATTTTTCACTAATATCTAATTTAATAACGTAGTTTAAAAGATACAGTCTGATAAAAGTAAATGTAGGCTGTAGATTTGTGTGGGCTTGGTATACTTGATGTCAAATGTATCCTGTTATCTAATCTTTAATATACATTACAATTTAGTTTATAGTTTTGTTTCAAAGACAGTTAATCCATGTTTATTGTTCAATAATGAATGAACTTGAATCACATTTTTTGAATCATCACCTATAATCACAGTATAACAAGATAAATTCTAAACTTTTTGGGTTGAAAATATCAAGCCAAAAATTCTCGTCAATGTCGTTTTATAAATTCTTAATTGTAATGAAAATAATGAAGATATTGGTAAATGGGAGTGTAAGATACCACCGCGCTTTTTTAAATGGGAAGAGACATTTTCGAAGTGGTTAAATGCGCACCAAAATATCCCCTTTAAGTTAATTTCTATCCTCTCTCATTTAAAAATTGAGGTATAAAGATTGCTGTTTAACAACAGATCCAGCCCCCCCACTCATGATAATTTTATCTTTCAAAGATAATTCAAAGGCATACTAGATTAAATAGACAATTAAACTGAACAAATTGATAAATAAGAGTCAGTCTGATATTTTTTATAATTTAAGGCCTCATCCATTATGGAATATATTAAAGTCTAATCTGACTCGAGAAAAATTACTCATCGACTCCTTATTATGTAATATTTCACGTTTTTTAGGCTTGAATTTGTAACTAGTTCAGTTTTTTTGTAAAGTAATATCAGCTCTTCAATGACAGACAGTTGAAGTCACTACTTGTATTGAAGCAAGCATATACTCCTTTAGAATATTAAACATTACGAAAAAATCTTGGGTGCTCTTGTGCCCTAGTGTGTGGCGCCTTGAATATTTCAATGTTTTTAAAAACTGATTTATAATTATTTTAATTCGAACAAAATGCCACATATGTGATTATAATGGTTAATGCACAGCAAATATTTTCATACAGTATATTATGCTGTGGTTACTTTACTTACAAATACAATAATATTAATTATGTAAAAAAATTATTTAAGTATACTAATTCTCGAAAAATCATTAACTGTAAATATAAAATATCTATAGTAAATATATTAGCCTAGTACAAACAGAAATAATTTCTTAATAATTAACTTTTTTTATTTCAGTGTAAAACACTCAGACATTAGTCAAGATTTTTGATAGACTCATGACGTTATAACAGTAAGTGTGCGCTATGGAGTGTAACATGGAGTGTTCCTATATTTTCTGTATAAAAGGCAGACAGTACACATCGATCGACATCAGTTTCATTGACTTTGAAAAGTTTTCTCTTCTTTGATAAGTTTTAGTGTAGTTAGCGAAAGATCAAAATGGTTTGGACTGCTAAATGGCAACTGGTTAGCGGCGAGAATGTCGAGGCATTCCATAACGCTATTCGTGAGTACACCTTTATTTTCTTATATGTACCTATGCTCATTATTGCTTGTGTTTAACTATAAATTTCTTTTATCTTTTTGAGATCGTTTATAAACGTTTGAAGTTTGTAGCAATATTAGGTATAGTTGTAAATTTGAAAGTATAGTATGCGAACAATGCTGTAATTTACAATGCTACATAGTGTATAATATGCTCATTTAAAACCATGATTAAATTTCATAACGGGAAATTACAGGAAATAGTAAAAATCATTTTATTTCAGATTGCCAATGGACGAATATATAATGATGTATAATAAATAATAAGAGCTGTACTTGTTAAACTATGTGAAGCTATACATATCAACTCGGTGCTCCAATTTAGTTCATTCTTGATCAAAATATTTATTTAATTAAGTCTTTATCTGCTTAGTAATTTTAATGCTCTTATGTATAAATATACTTCTACTTTCTTCTAGACACTCCCGAGGAGTACAAGAACAAGCTAAAGGCTCTGCACGCTGAACTAAAGACTCATCCTGATGCTTACATTGAAGAACTGACTGTCGATAAAGAAGCAGGAAAGGTTCACAGAGTAGTTTACATCAAGGGAGAGAAGAAGAGGGACTCCGGACTCGTTGATCTTAATCAGGAAGTTGAACACCAGATTCCCGATGGCAGAACTGTTAAGGTATGCTATCTTATAAATATTTAAAGTACTAATACGTGTATTTATATTGTAAACATTTTATTTGTTTATCAATGGAAGTTATTAATGTTTTCAATGCTTTCACTATTATATTTTCCTTATGGTATTTGATATAAAATAAACTGATTGCATTTTAGCAATTGCTATGAATGATATAAAATATTATTAGTAGTAATTAATGAGAAAACTGTAGTTGTACTTTAAATATTTAGATTCATAGTGTACGAGTTGCTTCGTACTATACCATTATAATACTGACTATGATTGTATCATGATAATGCCATTGCTGTATTATATAATACCTTGTTTTATCATTATATTAATATGATATTGCGATTATCTCTAAAAATGGACCACAATATCAAGAATTACTAAAACATCAGGAAATTGTTATATAAATTTATACTCACAGCATATTTAGTAACTCATTCTATGGACTGAATAATCTACAAGCCTACAAATAACAGAAACACTAATATAGTTACATTTTCCTCATAATAATAATACCACAGAAGAATAATAATAATTTATTTCTGTTTAATTATTCATAGGGAAAGATCAGTCTTGACGCAGAAAATCATTTGCATATTCATGAGAAAGGGCCCGATTTTGAGGCCAATGTTGTCCTCGTCGTCAACGGAGATGAAATGACAGCGGTATTTGATTTCATTTATTCTATGACTTATTTTACAAGATGTATTGATTAAATTATGTAGCCTATTAGATCTCACGCTTTTGCATAAGATTGTATAAGTCTTAGCCGGTGGATGTGGGTTATAATATTTCCGGTCCACCTGGGTATACGTCTATTTATGAAATAATAATTTTTCAAGAACCGGATTATTACCTTTTTCGATTCATACCACTGTGTTTTTAATCTGTTTGAAAAAGGCTTAAAACACACACGCCGTCGTGTGTTTTAAGCCGATTTTTTTGCAAATGTGCGAATAACAAGTTGTGTTTAAACTTGTGATTCCCCCACCCTCGAAAGCTTAATAATATAATAATAAAACTATTAAATGATTCAAGTTGTTGTTGAATTTAATTATTTAATTTTCCTCTTTCAGACTATGACATCAGGCGGTGTAACCGCAACAGAGAAATACAAGCGCGCATAGATCATACAGCAACACGTCTAGTATTGGTCAATTATAATAACGGATACCTAAATAACAAAGACTTTAATGTAAAACACTTCTATTTTAATCCAAATCGTAAGATATGATGCATCTTGATGAAACTTTTCAGAGTCTGTTCTGAGTTTAAAAGGAGATATATAAAAAATATATAATTAATTTCTGCGTTGATTTGTTACAGATATTAGTAGATGTCGGTCCACATATATAGAGGAATTTTTTTTGAACATATTTATCACAAAGCGATTACAAAATCGCAGCCTATATGTGATATGTAATCCTAGTTACAAACATCCCTTAGATCTTCTGTAAATCTGAATTATAAAAATTACAAATTGAATCAAATAGCTAAATTTCAATCCATCCCACTCCCCGAAGAAAACGTATCTAGTTAATAATAGCGAGTTATTCATACTTATTACAACTTATCTAACGACCAAGTAGATATTAATGGTTTTTGTAAACAAGAAAATAATAGTAAAGTTGATTCAAATTTGATTGATTAGTGAGTGCTTACTAGAATAATCATTTTCTACTGATAATTTGCCATCGAAATATTGCAGCAATTCTTCGCTTCCAAGCAACCAACAGTTGATAACTGATCCATTAATTGATTCTAGTTAAAATAACACAGCAGTTTATTGATCTAGTAATTAATTTGCCGTAATAGCTAACTGCCATTGTTCCTATGCTGAAAAGGATTAAATATTGGCTAGAAGAACAGTATTAAATTAACAAGTTCTTTGCGCATATATTATGAGGTAGTGCACTTCAATTTCATAGCATTCTTCCTATTGATAAACCTCGCAATTTATTCGCGTAACTGCAAGCCGTCATTTCAACCATTAATTTTGCTGAAATCATTTCTCTCCAAGCTTGCCAATACCCTCAAATATGTCCTGTGTATACGGCTAATTATCAAACAACACCCACATTATGATCCCTTCTGGCTATCTTGGCAAAGTTCTTTAGAGCAATAAGGGCCACAGGGTAAGTATGTCCACCATCCACGTAGATTATATCACATCTATGTTCCAGGTGATCCCTTATAAAATCCGGAACGGTTTTTGTTGAATCCCCGAAATGTATGAAAAATCTACCAAGAAACTTTTCTGATAAATATTTGGATATCACTGCAGCGTACCAATGTTGTCCGACATGAAAAGAATGAACGATGGCTTTATCGTTGGCGACCAAGAAACTTAAGTACTGTGGTAGATTCTACAATTCTAAAATTAAAAACAGTAGAGTCACTCCAGACTCTATTAGAATAAATAATAATATTCTCAGAATGTTGTTTTATTATTAAATACTAAATTACGCCCTTGAAATAGTTTCGCTCATTCCCTGCTGGAAGTTTTTGATCAAATATTTCTGCAGAATTTCTTTGTTGATAAACTCAGAAACTAGTGATAAGCATATTTATTGATTATTTCTAATCGACTTAATTTTTTGCTTTTTTTAGTCTCGCTTGTATAATGGACAGTATTTGTTAAGCTATTTAATTTAATTTGTTTGTTGATATTTCGTCAAATTTTGAATTTAAAGTTGTTAGTTTAAATTAGTTTATGCAGTCACGTTTGTTGAATTTAATTGGTTATGTTGTGTTTTTACGGAGAACTGTCTCCTCTACAACTGTCGTCTATTACTTGATTATTGGTTAATCATATTTGTTGTCTCAGTGCTTATTGCTATTCTCAGGTACTCTGCATGTTATGTCTATTGATGACGTTTCAACAAATTAAAATAAATACAACTAATGGCGGGGTAGTGGGTTCAAGTCTTGTTTTGGCAATAAATTTAATAACGTTAAAAATCTTTAAAAACAAAATGCAGCCGACTCTAGTCCAGTGAAACAACCAAGCATCTACTAAATATTCTACTCTAGTAGATGTCATTGGAGCAATTGGGAGGATTTGGGTCAATTTACTCCAATTTGCATGTTTCTAACGATTACATATTGATAGGACTATGTATCAAATTTATAAGTTTCAAAACTTTAAAATATAACTTCTCAAATACAGTAAATCCAAGTAGGCTCACTTTAAATTCAGAGCATTCTTCCTAATGAAAAACCTTTCAGTTTATTCGCGTAACTACACGCCGTCATTTCAATCATTAAATTGTCTGAAATCATTTTGTTCCAAGCTTTACCGATACCAATATAGAACTTAGGAGTACACGGCCAATTGTCAAACAACACAATATTCTGTCCCTTTTTGGCCATCTTGGCAAAATTCGATAGATCCGCAAGGGCCACTTTGTAAGTATGTCCTCCGTCAACGTAGATTATATCACATCTATGATCCGGATTATCCCGCATAAACTCCGGAATGGTTTTTGTCGAATCCCCGAAATGGATAAAAAATCTATCAGGAAATTTTTCCGATAAATATTTGGACATCACTTTAGTATACCAATGTTTTCCGATATCAAATGAATGAATGATGGCTTTTTCATTTGCCATCAGGAAACTAAAGCTGCTGTGACCGTAATTGAATCCAGTTTCGCAGATATTTTGAACACTTGAGCGTCTGGATAAATAATGCATCAATCTCGTGTTTAAATCGTCACTAAATCCTTCAGCGTAATTCTCTTTTGATAATATAGTTTCGAGTTGACGTCTAAATCCGGCATATTCTTGTAGATATTTCGCCGATTCAAGTCGGAATTGCATTACAGGCGTAGAACTGTCGAAAAACGATTCGCAAACTTTCGGTAATCCTGCGCTTTGATCGCCATTGGGAACGAATTTCAAATCGAACTTCCACGTTTGCATAAACTGATTATTTATCAGCAAAGTGTTTTCTTTATCTTGAATATCATTGAAGTTTTCTTCTGGATCACTTGTTGTAATTGGAAAACCTATCTTATCTTTCCAGAACAAAAAGAAGATAGTAATGAGAACTGTTGCAAAGGAGAAGAGAACCAGACGACGTTTTTGTGACATTATTGCCATATCTAAAATAATATATATCAATTGTAATTTAGAAATAAATTAGACTTGCTGCATATTACTTTGCATAAAAAAGTTTTGTATCTAAATTACTTTAAATACTTTATCACTTATGCAACAATTTTAATAGCACGTGTGACTATCCAGCCTAAAACCTTGATTGCTTCGCCATGATAGTATATTCTGAGATTCTCGTTTATGTACTCCATTTGAATAATATCCCAAGCCAAAATTCCCCTCAATAAATGTTCCGCGACACAATTTTCAAGACAATATGTCTATGAACGAAATGTCCCTTTGCAAAATGTCCTTCAAAAAAATTTGTTTATATCATATCATAACAACAGCTCTGATTTATTTAAAGCTGTCATCTGTTAGTAGATAAAAACCACGGTTGTTTAGAAGATAGTATAAAAAAGTATTAAATTAATGCCTGCTTTGAATTATTATAGACACTAAGTTGGTGGCTGGCCCAAACCCCGGCGAATAGTTGGGCTAATTTTCTGAGCCCCTTTTTAAAGGCAATTTCAATGTTTCCCTATTATGTGTATCCTTGTATTAAATATGCCTTAGGCATGTATAAGTTTGAATTATAAAATAAAAAGAGTAAATTATGAATAATACGAAACTTAAGAATTATTTTTGCAAGTATTTCTTTTTGTTAAACTTCAAAACTGTTGATTAATGAGAAACAGATTCTGGTCAAATAAAACACAAAACAGTGATGTGGGTCGATTTACTAAGTTTCCATATTCTAAAAGGTTACATGTAGTCTAGAAAAATAATACGTACCAAATTTACAAACTATAGCGTATATATATATATATATATATTTAAGTAAAGACTACTCCAATTTCATAGCATACTTGCTATAGAAAACCTATAAAAGAACAATACGTACCAAGTTTACAAGTTTTTAGCGTATATAAATATTATTTAAGTAGTCAACAGCAATTTCACAGCATGCTTCCTAGTAAAAAACCTCTCAATTTAATCGCATGACTACAAGTCGTGATTTCAACCATTAAATTTTCTGAAATCATTTCTCTCAAAGCCGACACAATTAAATTTATCGGTTGTTCATGATAGCACCTTGGGTTTCTCAATTTTATTGTACTGAATAATATTGTTTTGTTCGTTTTAGATTAGATATATGTTTGAGTTTTAAAATAAAACGTTACATTATATTATCAATGAGCATGCCTAGTTATTGAAACAAAAGTTAAACATCGCAACAGTTTTAAATATGAAATTATGAGAAGCTATTGTTTGCAAAAGTAAAGTTCTTTTATAAACAATTACTTCTTATAGTTTCATAATAATTATTATGACTGTTGTGCTTATAACAACAATGATAAACAAGAAGCAATTCCTAATCTTAGCGGACATTTCAAAATTCTGTAGAATTACATCATATAAATGCTATACGATACGAAAATGTCACTTACTGTCAGTCAGTAAATAGTTTTTCTATCAAACTTATTAACAAAAAAGTTTTCTTGGGCGTTCACGTTACGGTTCGTAGTGTAATTTCGTCTATAATTTCTAAACTTATACTGCATTTGTTAATCTAATAAAAGATTTCTGATGATCTCAAACCTCTTGCTATCTCTTTTGACATTTTCTAACATTCATATAGTTTATGATTCCAGTCATAAAGTTTGTATAGGTCATATATATTTGAAAGGATAGTTACTTGATTGATCGTGTACATTTTTTATAAATGTATTATATTTGATTGGCCGGGCGTGGCTTAATCTGTTCCTCGCCCGGAGAGCTATTTCAATTCAAAGGCAGTCAAATTAAAACTCATACAAAAGTTCCTCGAGGTCGTGTTAAGTTTAATTTTTATCAACTGCGCTCTTACCCCGCGCAGAGGCCTCCAGTACGGGCAGGGGGTTGGTAGGGGTTGCTGGTGGAGCCCAGGGTGAGTTTTTACGTGCAATCCAACAGATAATTGTTAAAAACTATGACATAATAGCTTTAAAAATAGTTTTAATAAAAAGACATTTTCAGTATTTTTTGTTTTGTGTGATTTCGTTATATATTACTGAAATATTATACTCCACATGGGATGCATCACGGACCCTACAACTAAAAGGCAAATGTTACAAGTTGCAACGTGATGTAATATATTTTTCTGCACTTAAGTATTTGTATAAGATATGCGTTGTTATTTAACTTAAGAAACAAATTTTTTTATTACATTTTCCTTTTATTTCAGCAAATTGGATGCGATATGAATTAGAAAAACTGCATATTTTTTATTCATTAGTCGATTTAATAATCATTTTAATATTATATTACATGTAAGATAATAAAATAATAATAATTAAAATAATTTTGGTCTGACTCTCATTCGTTGGCAGAGTGGTCGTAACCTGATCTGGGATGTGACAGTGGCTGATACGCTGGCTGTCTCACACCTCTCCACCACTT
>JAQIXG010004366.1:0-13037 GCA_034700105.1 Oconnorella tubifera
AAATTGATTAGTAAAAAATAGATATAAACATTTTTATATTTCTTAGGCAGTAGGGGGGCCCATTTTCAAAATTTTGCCGGGGGGCCCACAATTTGAAGTTACGCCATTGATTTGCAAGCTTGCATGGTTTAAGATAAATTATTACTCTTTATATAGCATCTTGGTCTTATATTATTAATTATAATTTAAGTGTGTAATGACATCATAAAATTTTATAATAAATTGTTAATACACATGTAGGTATGCATTCCAGCTGAGTCCAGATGCATAGACCAAAAACTCAGTAATAACCAAAAATATTCTAATATCACCATTTCATTTTATGAAGGAAAATTCTCTCCCTCCAGTGAAATTTTTTGCAAGAGGTTGTTGCTAAAATTTAAACCAAAACCTATATCTTGCACCCCTCCCCCCCTGTATATTGGATAGCTGGATCCGACTCTGTATTAATGCAAAATTAATCAATGATCTATTGTTTGTGCCTTTGATCTACAAGCTCCTCCCATTGATCTGTAAATCCCGTCCTGACTCTCCCTCATTTATCATTAGATTGGTTAATCACAATAATTGTTTTGTTTTTTGTTGATAAGCGAGTCAAGCGACAAGTGATAAGTGACCAGTCTCAAATTCACTGGTCACTTAATTATCAAGCAATATTCGTTGAAAGCGACGAGATTCAGGCAGTCATATTGTTATGTCTCTATCAGTGGCGTAACAACGCGACCACAGGCCCCACAGCAAGTTTTTGTACGCGGGCACAATAAAACTCTCAAAAAATGCCAACATAAAACGAGTTTCAACAGTGATGATCTATTTTTTAGTCATTAGTCCTTTTTTTCTTTTTTTGGCACACTTTCATCACGTAAGCTTACTATAATATTACCATTCTAAGTTTTAATTGTAACTAATAACCTGATAATTTAATTAATTTCTCATTGAATTTTTTTTCTTTGGCTCAGGCCGTGCCCCCCAAAGATGCGCTATACAGTTTCTTATCACAAAATGTAAGGCGCATAATTTATATTTAATCCAATTGTATCTAAATAACTTCACAAATTTCAGCATTGACAAAAATTAAACTGTTCAAAACACTGTTGTATAATAAACGCACAATTTATTTATTGAACTAATATAATCGACGAAAACTTGTTGATAAATGCAGACCGCAAACAATCGACAGACGTCAATGAACGACTAGGAGTCTAGGACCAAGCAACTCCGCAGGAATAAAACGCAACGCATCCATTTAACTCATACACGTATAGCGTCAAAGCAACGATAACGCGACTTGCGTGAAATATAACTCCATTACATCGAAGGCTAGCGGTGTTAATGGAAAGACTATGTCCTTTGACTTTACCGCAGAGACGACGGACATATCCCGCACTCTACTGGACGCAGGCGACCGTTCAAATTTCACCATCACTCATGGCGTCGGTCAAGACGATGAGATCTGCTGTGATTACGACACGAGCCCAGCTACCCATGAAGATATCGCCCGTCGACGGCTGTTGACGATCGGGAGGCGGCTGGTCGTATCGCGTAGGTCCCCCCAATTCAACCCGAGCAAAATTGAATGTCACAAAGTGGCGATAATAGATGATTTCCCTCTGCTGCCCGATCTGTTGTCAACGCGACTGTCAGGGTAACGATGCTTTGCGCGCGTGACGTTAGACGCGTTCCAGTGATCATCGATTTACAGATTAATACGCTTCGATTGATTCAATCAGATAGTATCGGCGAACGCGACTTAACGGTATACTTAACTAGATGTGTCAGTTTAGAGTCATTTACTTTAATATGATATTGGTTGTGACAGTTAACAAGATATAAATGAAAATGCATGTAATTTAACTATTAAAGTTTTTAAGTTATCTAAGAATGTTCAGTCTTATCGGTTAAGTATCCCAATCACTGTAGAATATAATATTATACAGCAATCGACTTCGCTGATACATAGTTTAATCTGTTCAGGTTTCTCTAACCCATTTAACATATAAGCGCCCATATTTCTCTATATGGAGCTAAACTACAACATTTACAGTAAGTAGCATCATTATTGAATGCTGAAACTTAATAGTCATCATAATTTAACGCAGAGCCTTAAATCAGCCCTTTTATACGTATGGCCAAGAAAATAATTGTGATGATTTTAATTAGAAGCTTTATTATGACAATATTATTAATATTATAAAAATGATAGTTATCTGAAAGTATATATCTAAAAAATACTATTCATCAAATCATAAAGATTCCTATAGCACTATCAAATTGTAAAGAAATTGAGACTCTATAAGGTTATTGCCAGTGGACTCTGTTACAACATTGAATAGATTGCTATATCTCCGACATAGCAATGAACTCGAATGAAGATATTAATAAAATATAATATTAATTAAATATAATTTTAAACATATCATATCCAATTTATTATTAATGAAGTCATATAATATTTATACAAAAAAACTAGAATACTTACAGAAAGAAGATTTCCTAATCAAAGACTCTGGTTCAGTCAAAGGAGCAACATAGTACATCTTTTTCTCTCTTCTTTTCACAGTAACCTGTTCAGTTGATACCTCGAAGCCTTCCCCTTGAGACGAAACAAAGGAATTAGCGCTCCTTCTCGAAGGAGAAACCATAGGTGGAGATGGATCGCAGTCAGCCTGGACCTCGGGTGAGACGGAGGGCTCGCGGTGGGCCGGTAGAGATACCACATGGCGGCGATCTTTGAACGGCATGAGGATCATTACAAGTTCTGTGTCTGGGGTGATGTTCTTTGTTACTTGACACCAGAGAGTGTTTCCGTCTGGAATATGCAGGATTGTTGCATGCATGATATACAGTAACAAAATAGATATATAAGATAATAAGATAAGAAGTTTTTATAGGGTTGATCAATTAAAAATAAAATTTAAGATAATTACAGTAGATTATATTATTATTGTACTTAACTACAATTTTATGCCAAACATAAGCTAGTAAATAAATATTCTGATTACCAATCATCTAGGCTAATTCTTAGCGTGTATCTGCTTTAATGCAAGTCTATTTTATAATAAAATTCTTATAATTCTTTCTTTTAAAACATTATATCAATACTATTTATTACATAGTTATTAGATGAGTTGTGAAAGTTCAGTTTTAATAGCAACGACAAAATGAATTTATGATTATAAATTCAAAGTATAAAATATATGCAACTTATCAATCTTATTTAGCTCGATATTCAATTAAAGGATTTTGGAATAGGTCTTATTATTATCGAGGGTATTACAGCGCAAGTCAAGAGAATCCTATTAAATTGAACGACTCTCCGTATAGGAGCGTGTGATCCGCATCAAGTCCCTTCGAGATAGAGTCGTTTAGCAAAGCGCCGGGAACAAAGATCCCTCACGGTTACAAAGATGCTCACTCGTGCGTGGTCGCCCCGTCCGCTGCTCCTTATAAACCAGAAAATAGAAACGACAGAATGAAACCTCTGATTTCAGCGTCAACTGGGGAGATTTGTTCGGTTCAATTCGTCTTGATTAGAGTCGCGTTATCAGTGCCCGAATAGCCGGGTCGATTGGGCGCGTTAGCTATCAATGTGTGAAAAGAACAGGCTTGATTTATAGGGTCATCAGTTTATCAGCACACGAGCCGGTGGCTGTTTGACGGCGACTACAAAATATTTCAGCTTTTATTATAAGATCGCGAAGTAATAGTCCCAGTCGTCGGTCTCAACCCGCAGTCTATCTAGCGACCGATTAACGCCGGTTACGACGCGCGTAACGCGTAATTAATCAACCGCAAGGCCTTCGATTCATTAAGTTCGAAATTGATATATGTTACCGGCGTTCCCTGGTCGTTCGACGTCCACTTGGCGAATCCGTAGGGTGAATTTCTCAGGAAATTGGTAACGTTACGGTGAATGTAAGAGCGACGTGTGAACGTAGAGCGACCGGGCCTTATGCTTTGTCGGTCTGCCAAGCTTATCGTCGAGGTAATTTGTCATCGGGTCTCGGTGACTTACGGAGAGGGGAGTAAGCGCTGATTAGAGCGAGAAGTTTGATAATAAGTCCGGCTAAATGTCGACGTGACGTCAGACAAAAGAAAAGATCGAATTGGAAAAAGTCAACGTTAGAGCGATTAACCCGGTGATAAATGACCGCGAAGATTTGTCGCGTGTTGCGTAGAAAAAAAACGAAGTTGTCGGAATCTTACAAATTTTATTTGCTACTTATTAAAGGTAGATAGGATTGGAAAATGTTAAGCAAAAGTGTTACTATTTATAACGTGAATTCGCTAAAAGTCGGCGATTAATGAATCACATAAAAATTGATAAAATGTAATTATGTTATATAGATATCTTGAAAATAAAAGCTTATATACATCTTAAATAAACATCTTTATACTGGATACTATCCATTTGACTTTCTTATAATCACAGATATTAGTCTATTAATCTTTGAGTGTTAATATTGCTTATCTGCCCCTACAATAAGACATAATTCTTGTACTGTAGTCACGCCCTCTGCCCAGTGGCATAGGTAAGGGGGGGGGGGTTGTGGGGGTTAAAATACCTCATTGAAAAGATTTTTGTATAATGTTAAAGGTGGGATTTTAGCGGTAACCCTCACCCCCCATTAACGATTTAGTAACAATTATTGCGCTGGATGTCTTGTCTACGAAGATGAATACATGTAATTGGCGACCAATAATTGAGGTCATAACCTTAAACAAGTCACCTGAAATAGTTTGAGGAAATCTCCCCTCCCCTTTCCCCTTAGTCTATTCCTGGCTACACCACTACCTCTGCCCTTACAATAGCCATCGATGCTCATCTAACAGGCGTCAAATTCAAAAAATCTAACTCACAAACATAGTCCATCTGGCTATGAGTTACATGATGATCTAGTAGTAAGACAATCCTACCTTGTATGAAAACACTGACGTTACTTTCTTTCTCGTCTGAAGTTTTTCTCAGCAGCTTAACCCAGTGACCAGAGTCGCTGATAACAGACACAATGGTTGAACTGACGACTGAATCAGACACTGGAGTTGAACTGGCGACGACTGACTCGACGACTGATGGAAACTATACAGAGAGCCAAAGAAATGATATAGGTTTAATGAATCTGGTTATCTTTATTTTATTTTCTTTCTGTTATTGTTGTTGTACACTTTGTCTGAATACAATAGTAGATCTATTACATTGTTACTATAGACGTAACTTAGATACATAAAATCAAATTTAAGTTACAATTTTAAACTACATTTTAAAGTAAATATTATAAATCAATAAAACGATACATAGATATAAGTTTTTCTACAAAACAATTATAACAAAATAATGTCATTACAAAATCTGTGAATACCTGCAAGCATTTTAATTTCAATGTCATTGTTATGTCAATATGACAAGTTGAAAACTAGTAAATACTGTCTCATTGTTTATACGCGTTTTTTGTTATTGTTTTATTTATTTTTCCTCTTAATTTGTCAACTTAACAATGACACTATTTTTAAAACTGACTTATCGATTATGAATTCAATATTTTTCAATATATTTAATTAAAGCTAATGAATGTATATTTTTAGTTTCAATTGTACTGACAATTGACTCAAAACTCATTAATAATGACCGATTCAGTTTTGACAATGTCTATTGTAAACTTCTTATGTCAAGTAACCGTAGAAGCGTGTGCCAAAGATTAAATACATTTTATCACTTGTCTTCATTAATCAGATTAATTTATAAGTCTGTTGTACACGAGAAGCTTATTAAATTAATGTATTAAGAGAATCAGATTAAAACGACAACAAAATAAAAAATTATGGTTGGGATTATAAGTTATTAAATAAGGGGATTGAAATTATAATTGGTTTTTCTTTTCTTCACATTTATCTGTGGAAAGAAAACATCTGCTCTATTTCATATTTAATGAGAAGTTTTATGATGGAAAAATATCTGTTATATTATATAAGCATAGAAAATAACAATAAAGTACTGTCGTATTTTAACCTTTGTCAAAGTTATAATTTAAAGTGGACCTGATGGTAGCAATATTTTTTCCACCATCATACATGCTTTTTCCTAAAGGTCAGATTGAAAAATCTTGGAATGCTAGTATTTGTAATAAACTTCGCAATATAAAGGAAACACTTGGTGAGACTATACTAAAACATATAAAACTAAACTAAGAGATGAGGTTGTCCTCCATATTCACACACACTCATCTGACACATATCTATCTCTTAAAGGAGAAAATGCAGCTAAAATCTAAACAAAGTATCGGCCCCTAGAATAAAAACAAAGCTCTGCTTTGTTGTGCCTTTATTGACGATACTTAGCATCATAAATGGCTGCTTGCTTTTACTCTTTGCTACATTCATATTTCATATAATCATACATTTATCAAACAAATTATGTTAGATAAACATTTGTGGGCAAACCTCTACGATGCAAGCAGCTTCTTTGTCACTGTTCTCTGTTCCCTCCACAACAGTGCAATCGAATGGTCCAAACTGACTTCCTTCAAGTATCGTAGATATGCTGTGAACTGTAAACTTGTGCTCAGCCTTCGTCGATTCACTCGCGGCATCTGCTAATTCTCGCAAATGTAAAATATGATTTGGAAGGTTATGAACTCGACAAACATCTTCTATTTCTTCGTTATTATTTTCTGAAAAATCCACAACATCCAATCAATTTAAAATAATGTTATATCATAATGATGAAATTTATGCAAATAAATTTATTTCATGATTTATGCCAGAGCGCATGGACTTAAAATTCTTCAGGTGTCGGGGGTGGGGGGGTCTGCATCCATAAAATAGAGTAAGATAAAAGGTTGGCTTATCACTTTTTCCACGAATAAATTTAAAAAATAGCATTTTTTAAACAATTTCATGTTCAGATCAATTTAATAATACACTGTAATTATGAAGTAATAACAGTTTCTACGGGATATATTTGGAACTTGTCTTTATCAAATGTTTAAAACAAGTTAAATCTTGTAAAAATACAGTTTATTTCTCAAAGTTGGTATTAATGTTTAGTTGTTTTTTGTTTTGCTTTCACGCTTGTTATCAAGTTTTTACTTGATTTGTAAATGGATTTGCACTTTGCACTTCTAATTATTTAATAAATTCAATAAATACTTCAAAATGACCTACATATTTAATTTATGTCAAATTATATGGCCTACATATACAATTATAATATTATATAATTAAATATAATTTATAATATTACTATAATCTATTATATATTTTTATCTATTTTATAATATGTCTTATATAATGTTAATACATTTCAGAAAGTGATCCACATATTTGAATTCAATCTCCACAGTACTCTGAATAGAGTGATTGGAAGACGATAAAACTAAATCATTACATTTAATCTACATGAACATCAGAATAATTGATTATTAATTCAAGTTTTTATGTAATATATATTATATTGCAGTATATGTTATATATAATATTGCAGTATGTGTTGAAATAATTGAAAAATATTTATAAGCATATTTTCATTGACCGAGATCGCACTAATAAAGTTGACAATGGCAAATTAAATTAAAAACTTTTTTAAAATACAATTTAACGCTTTTTTTCTTTTGCTATTTGATTACAAGTTTTCAGTTTTTGTTTTAGGTTGTATCACCACCCACAATCCGCGTAAAATGCAAGCTTATCAAACGATAAATTTAAATTAAGATTACAAAACAATACTAGGAATGATTAATTAAGGCTAATCAAGGTTGATAAGATTACTAAGAATAAAAGATTAGATTCATTGATTAAACTTTAAGATATTTGATATAATGACACTAGCGTAAATGTTATCAGATAAGTTTATCGGATACTGGTACCAGGACAGTGATTGCTCCACTAAGTGAGCCTAAAATACCAGAATTGTTTTAACAAGGATTTAGATTATGTCCCTGTAAGATATCGTGAACTAGAGCGCAATAAATGCTTAGTAATTATAAAATACTTCAATTGACTAATGGTTGAGACAATATAATTAATCCGATTCTGTACGGAGTTTTTTAGACTAACTTATTAATAAAGGTTATAAATATAAAACTTAAAATTGTTACAAAATTGATAACTATGAGGGTGAACTAAGAGGATAAATAAACATTCATGAAACTAATATAGCGCTCTCAAGGAAAAATAACAATTTTAGACATTGTTTAAACAATTTTTGCAGATAGAAAACATGCCAAAGTTGCCAATCTGAACTCCCCCACAAAAACTGTTATAAGGGGCATCTAGAAGTAAAACATAAAATGTCTTTAACTTTGAATGTAATCAATTACTTACACAACTAAAATATTGTCACAACTCTTTAACGGTTCATAAACTCTAAATAAGCAGTGTATATAACTCAATCTTATATACACATTTCTCCTTAAACTGATAATATTAATGCTAATAAAGTTTCTCGTAACAAAACAGCCCGCGCGCTCTAGCGCACACGCGCTAATGGGAATACTTCTTCGCTCTACGAAGCAGACATACACTCAAGTCGTTATCATATCGCGTTATCTCGTGCTAGGCTCTCGCTATCTCTGCTGATCATTGATGGATGATAGATGACCGATGTAAGCCAAGCCGCAGTTAAATCCCAGATATCAGTCTTCAGTGATACCGGTGGACTTTATCATACGACGGCAGATGTGCGGTCAATTGCTCATCGATTTATCCATAAACTCAACCTTTTAGAAGCGAAGATGACGTCACTGGTAGTGGACTCGATGCGGATAACGTGACGTAGTGGCATGATTGTAAAGAGAAATCAATATGAATGTTAACTTTGTTTGTTTGATGGTTTTATGATGAAATATAGATTGAATAGTTTATAATCGTTTTGAAATAAAACGATTATAACCGAACAAAAGTAAAAACTAATAATAAAGTTATATTAAGTGATTTATAAATTTTGAGAACATTATTACTAGCATTTATTGTCTGATATTGTTAGCGGAATAAACAATATAATTTTAAGCACGTTATAAAAACTTTTTAAGTAGGGAGGGGTGAGAAGGGCCCTTTTGTTGACTTAATAAATAGCTCTTATTTATTTCAATAACAATAATTTAAATAACTTAATCTAGAATTATCTTTAAATAGTAAATAGTAAAATTATATACATATATGATTACGTTAACTCTTCATGGTAAATAAGTACACTGACCTTGATCAAACTAATCCTAAAAGAACAATAATCGTAATAACAATAAAAACAGTAAATTAAATCAAAATAAACAGTATAATAACAACAATAACTATGATATATTACAATTTATTACATACTATAGTGTCATTCAATGATAAAACAGTAAATTTACACGCAGCAAACAAAAAGCATCACAATATCGACTACGTATCTCACAACCAAATCGCATCGACTCAAATCGAAATAAATCACAAAAATTCTCTCCCACTCAACTTGCCGTTAATGTAATAAGATCTTTCTAAAGGGGGGGGGGATAATTGGGCTCTCTGAGAGAGATAGAGAGAGAGAGAAAGAAGAAAGAAGAAGAGCTCGAGAGAAGGGTACAAACTCACGGCAATTACCGACTATCTCTCAGTTTATCTATCAGTGCAGTCAGAAAATACCGCGACGCGTTTGAGAGACGCGATAACATCGAATTTGAATAGTAGAGGGGCGGTCGGACGTGTGCGGAGGGGAGATGGGCGGAGCTTTCGGGTACGTCGGACGTATCTGCCGCGTGGCAACTGTCAGATACGGGCGACTGATACGCGCGGTACTTCCAACGTGAAATTCTTTTTGAGATGTTGTCTACTTCAAATCTCATTGTGTCCAATAATTGCTGCAGAGATTTTTTAAATTGTAGACAGTGGTGGTTTTAAATTTTGAAGTTGGGGGAGAGGGTCTAAGTTTGAAGTTAGAAATCCGATAAATCGTTTTTATATTATATATTTTACAAAATTCTAGATCAATTTTATTGAATCTCGCAATCTTCTTATCATCGATTTGCATTCAATTTTATTTTATTTTTAATTGTTAAAAATATACAGCATTTTCAATTGAGGTTCTTATTAAGCGTATCTTCTTAAAATGATTAATATAAGATTCAATAATTACTTATTATTAGCTATAGACTTTTAATTAATAATTTAAGTTAGATAAATAATTGTGTCTCAGAAATATACGCTTGTTAAGCCAGTATTTAATACTACTGATTATATTAAATCTTATTCTTCAATTCATAAATTGATATCTAGCATTATCCTTATCATAAACATTCATTTATCTTCTTGTAATCAGTCAAATGTTTGTTTATTTTGATTCATATTCAATATCTCCCAAGATCTTTATCGCAAATTTCATTTTCATTTTATTTTTCATTCTTCGCTTTTTCATATTTTCGTATTTTAATTTTATCCCTACACTCTCTATGTTTCTTTCTTTCTCTCTATATTTCTGTATCTATCTTTTTCTCTCTTTCTCTCAATTTATTATTTACAATCTTTATTTCCTATTATCGTCATTGATATTTGTTTATTTATTAATGCTTTCTTAATCTTTAACTAAGAAAATCGTAATTCACATAAAAAACTCCGATTCTTAATTTTCATCATCTCTTTATCAAATCTTTAATCCACGGAGAATACAATTAACAAAATCCAATCCCGATGCTATCGCCTCAGAGCTGCTCATGCTCGCCTCTTGCCTAATCCGTCCCAGCGGGGCCCCGTAAGCCCCCGGATCGAGGCACAGATTAACCGTCCAACAGATATACAATACTAAACGATCGAACCGTTTATCTGTATCAAAATACTTGAAGCTTACGATAACAAAAATGATGCAAACAGTATGGTAGGTAATCTTGTAAATACAGGGGGAGATGAGTATTGTTAACCAGTGAATGACGGGATAGAAAACACCCCCTCCCTCTCCTGCCTCCCCTCTCTCCCGCTATCTCAACTTTCATAGTTACTGACAGTCATTATTTTAACTTTGTACAGTAAAGTTTCAGCAACTTGTAATTTTTAGATTTTTGTTTACATAAATATCTATTCGCCCCCTAGGCCAAAAAAAAAATATTAAGCAAGTCATATATATGCAGTATCTGTCAAATGGAAAATTTAGTTAAATTTCGCAACGTGTAGATGAAAATTTTTAAGCCACTCTGGAACTTATTAAACCAGAGACTTGTTAAAATTTAAAATCGTGCGATGTATTAATTTTGGTCAACAAGCTCGAATTTAATAGAGGGGAGGGGGCAAGGGTGAAAGGGGCTGGTATATATATGTCGGACCGATTTGACAGGTCACGAAAATTAAGTTATTTACTGTAGGAATGATTAATCAGTCAAATATTTCTAAATGCATCAATTATTTTAACATTATCTTCATTATCATCTAATTTGTTTGATCAATTCAATTGCTAATTGTTACAGTTAACTATTACAGAGCTCAGTGTCATTTTTTGACAATATACAGGCGCTGCTATTAAATAAATCTCATTATTAACAGAATTAAAAGATAATGTAAGCATTATCAAATTATCATTACAGAACTTAATAGAATGGTATTAGCTGATTAGTTTATATTAAGTTTTATCTTAATATTGAATAAAGATTACAAATCAAATCAATTGAATCATATAGTTTGATAAAAACTGATAAAATAACAATTCAATTTAGATAACGAATTAGTACGATAACTAAAAATGTCACGATCACCGATTATAATTACTGCAATACAACTGATTTGAGAATAAATTTAAAAGCTAAAACTTATGAATTAATTTCATTTATTTTCAGTCGCTATATTCAAGTAACAGAACAAGATTAACATTCCTCAATCAATTAATCAATAAATAAATAAGTTATTTCGTAATTATAATTAATTCTCGTAATAGTGAACCTTTACAAATTATTTATCAAATACTTTGATTTATCTCGAATTTTCTCTCAAAATTCATCGAGCAGCCATGTCGTGATAAACATCGAGATAACCAGCCAACTACGATCCAACCGGCCAACTCTCTACAACTCCGAGCCAGTCGGCCAATCTCTCTACAACTAGTTAAGCCAGTCAGCCAATCTCTATATCGTTATCTATAAAAGATCTGCCTTTAAGCTGATCTCTTTGTCAGATAACGAAATATTTCAAAACGTGAACTCTTTTCATCTACAGTCAATCAGATTATATGGAATAGAAGAAATAACTGATTTTAGTAAAATGAGAAAGTATTTATTCAATAGTCTATGTTGAGATTAAATTTATGAGAAAATACAACGATATCGTTATCATTGAAGTGATCAAATGGAAATTTGATTTTAGAAGTTAATTTCATATTTTAATGATTTCTGATTAATATTAATATAGATCTTTATTATTTCTCAACAAGGGCTTTAAAAAGCAAAACTACATAATAGGCTTATGTTGAACAACTTGAAAATATAAAATGCAAAATATAAGATACGAAACAGAAGAAAAGTATGCGTTGATATATTGACATAAAATTGTAAATGTAAAATTATATCAAAAATGTAAAGTTGATAATCCCATGTGCACATCAAAATTTAATTTTAATCGCTCAGATCTTACACTTGATTAATTTTTAAAAATCAGTTCAGAATAACGCTTCTTTGTTAGATATATTCAATGTCATTGTCAGCATTATACATTTTAATTATAAAAGGACTTCAAATGCAATTGAAGTTTAACCTCTGGATTACCGTTTTATATGAACTATTTCTGCAATGTAACTGTTACTAAAGAGTGCAACCAGTTACGATATAACTTTCTCGGGAATATATAGAATCTCGACCTTCCAAATCAAATCTACCATTTCGCCAACTAGCTTCGAGGGTGACTACTTCTAATTACTTAAATTAATCTTAGATAAAAGTATAATCATGTATACGTGATACAGATCGAAATCGTGTGAATGTTTTATTGTGCCAATGTTAATTCTGAAATATTTTGACGAAGACGATTTATCAAGTTAAAGATTTATGGAGGTACCCTTGAAAAAATTGCAATCTATATTACTTCATCGT
>JAQIXG010004367.1:0-13034 GCA_034700105.1 Oconnorella tubifera
AACTAAACTGGACATATTGCAAAAAATTGTTTAAAAATGTTCATAAAATAACTGAGATATTTGTGATTAACAAGTGTACAAGTGTTTTTCGCAATAATTCTCTTTTTTCAGAGTAACTGACAAATACATGAAGATCAATGCAGAAAGATATTTCATAGTATTAAATATACATACACCAGCTAGCAGCGCAATACATCAAATTACATAAACGGAAAACAAAAACAAATTATAATTTAGTTTGCTAAATACAAGCTGTATACGATCGCAGCGTTTTACTACAAAAAACTAAATTCAAAGTTCCACGCAACACGATTGCCGTAAATTGAAATTTCAAATAATTTTTATCACACATGTATCTTTAAAAATGTTTTAATTTTGACATATAATTATTTAACAAAGAGAAAGATACACAAAAATGTGAATAATTATTTAAATTGTGCAGAACACGACAGAGCTACGAGATCAATACCTGAAATTTTGTCCCACAATGCATCTTTCCCAGTGACTGCATGTATCGTAAAATAATAAGAAATTAAACTATTATAAAATTCCACAACAATTACGAATAAAAGCCACTAGAATCACAGAAAAGTATGATATTAATATTATGCATAAAATTGCGCTTCGAAATGAATCAATTTGATATTACATACAAAATTTATACAAGATTTAACTTCATAGTTTAAATCACATAACTCAATTCCAATTAACTGATATAATGTAAAATATCCTATAAAGGGCCTTATTTGCAAATAAACTAACAAGATGTGAAATATGATTTAAAAAATTCAAAACTTGGAAGAAAGTGATGAGCAATCACACCCCCTCCCCATCCCTATTTTAAATCACTGATCACCAACTGTCAAATCATAATTCATAACTGGTAATTTAGCAATTTCTAAAGATTTCGCGGTAAAATAGAAATTATTAAATGATACAGGGCAGCTTCTCTTCCAGCAATTCAATAAGTTTAATTTGAAAGTTAAAGATTTATATTTCAGGAATATCCCTGTTATGGTACCGGTTATGGTACGCATAAACTTGAAAACATTCTTATGTATAGTATAAGAATATATTAATTTATATGTATGATAAACATGCATTCAACACAAATATACTGTAAATATTAATAATGAATTTAACATTAATCCAATCAATATTGACAAATTAGAATTAAATTTATGCTTTCTAGATTATATTTCATTTCTTTGAAGGAATAAAAAGGTGTCAAATTTTCAAATAATGACAATTTAAAGAATGTAATCTCCTATACTTATTCAATAAACTAAATGACCCACCACAAAACAGAAATTGAATAAATTTAATATTGAAAAATAAATAAAATTTAAAAAACAAATTATATTTCAACAATATTGTAAAAATGATCATTTTAAATGCATGAGCAGCTCAATTATATAGCAGACACATAAATATCCATCAACACTCACCGAAGCACATATTAGATTAATACAAAATTAACAATATAAAATAAATTATATTATACATTAGGAAGAAATAATTATTTTATGCTTTATGTGTTTTTCAGATATATGCTGTTAAAGTAGAGTGAATGTCATCAGACTAAATTTCTGTAGACAAAATGTCGCATACAAAATGTCAGTAGATGAATAATCGTGATAAGTTCTATAAATGATCTTCCTTCGGGATTATTGACCCAGCCGTATCAGTTTAACCAATTATGACAAAAAATAGAAGAATATAAATTTTTTCTTCTGTTATCAAGAATAAAAAGAAATTCTTCTTCGTATTCTTCAAATGCGAATGAAAGAAAGGGACAGACCTTAATACGTCCAACACATTCTTGCGCCTGCATCATGCGCTTGGCTTTAGTAGGATTACAGTCAGAGATGAGCTTGGTGGAGCCAAGATAGCGAGTACGAAACAACACACCCTCTATGAGAACTGTACGATTATCAGAGTCTGGGAGAAACACTGAAAGAGAAGAATGTTCAACGATAAGCACTGGCAAAGTTAACCAGAAGAATAACAACCATATGAAAAAAATCATTACAAGCAAAACCATTAGATCATAAACAAATAATATTGCCAAATATTATTTAATTAAAATGTATTATATAAATCAATTTCAATTAATCAAATATAATTGCAAAAGTACAATTTGAAAGTACTATCTGAAATGATTGAAATGATTGTTGATTGAATAATCACCTTCCTTTGATCGTGATTTCTTCAACCCTCTAGCCTATAACAAAGATTATATCAGAGTTTTACATGTGGAGAGTCTTTGTAATACTGATAATAATAGTTCACAATAACAATAAACAATAAATAACAGTGACAAATATTAAAATATCTTGATAATCTGATAAATTATTGAAATCTAAATGAAAATACTTGTATTATAGAATAAGTAAAGCATCATATTGCTAATGGGTAAAACTCCTCTAAAAACTGGATAATATATTATTAGTACAGAAACATACACTCACTATTTTAACGCTATATATTAGAGCGAGCAGTCATAATGGCTCAAACTTTGAATCAGATAATCAGTCAACTGATGCATTTATTTCTTATTGTCAATCAGCATAAAAAAGCATTTAGTCAAATGTTATGAACTAGACGCTCAGAAAGAAATAATAAACCACCCGACTCTTAAATCACAACATCAAATAATATTTCTTTCGTGAATAACTCTCAAATATCTTATCCTTACTTGCTGGACCCTTACACAGATGTTTTAATCTGATCATCCTGAAATGCTCAAATAACGTCATTAATTAAATAAATCAATTGAATAAGATTAATTTAATTCATAGACCTCATCATTTATTGTCTTGTCAACTTCTGACTGTTGTTGACAAGAGATGCTGTCACTAGCAGGTGATGCTTTATCTATATGCTTATATTGCTTCTCTAACAGTTCATCAGTCTCTTCATCCGTATTATAATCTAAACAACAATGATCAATAAAAGTAAATATATAACAGAAGAAAATCATTCATTTATCAGCTTCTTTTAAAAGATGTAAATTCTGTTCAGTGCTGTTCACACTGGGAAATTATATGAGGTAGAAGAAAATATGATGCATTAAAACTAACTGACTATCTATGGATACATCTGTCATAGATGTTATGATAGCATTATTAAACAGAGATCATTATAAATTGTACAATAAACATACCTTACAAAACTTTATGAATTTAATACTGTTTGTATGTCAGTACCATGTCAGCAGTAAAAGGCCATACATAACGTGTAGGACAATAAAATATTGAAAACACTAGACTATTAACACAGCGCACTGAATAATTCTAATTTGGAATGACCAAGCAAGCAAATTTAAAGTTTAAACTGATTTTCTTTCCAAAGAAAGATTCCCAGCAAAAACAATTACAAAAAACCATAATCCGAAACTAACAATTATTCAATATAACATGGATTGTTGCTCTTATCTAATTCAATCTAATATCTAACAAAGCTTGACATAAAACATGAATTTGAAGACTAAACAAGAAAATCTGTCAACATGCAGAGATCATTAAATCCATGCTTACAAATACTGAATAAAAAGTAGACATTACCTTCTAGCGCATACGATTAATTGACGAATAAGCAAAGAACATTACACATGAAATGTTAACAACACTAAATCAAGAAATACGCATAATATCAAGCCTTACATATAGAGCTCTGGTTATAATTCCATATATCTTAATACAGAATATATCTTACAACAATTTTATGCAATTTTAATGAAATAGTTCAGCAATTGACTCAATACATTAGGTCACATTAATCCTTTTCACTAATACATAATATTAAAATCATGAACAATAAAAACATTTCTTAAATTAAACTAGGCAATATAAAAATGCTAATACAAAAGACCCCAATTACCTTCAGCAGCACAGTCTCTACACAGATTACGAGCTCTGCAAGAAGCAATGTCTCCATCATCATCGCCATCAGCCAAACCTCTAGTATTCATATAACACTCACCACTGTGACAAGCATCGCATCCTATCCTACCGTCATTCCTCCATCTCTTCCTACAACTATTTATTTCAGCAATCATTTCCACCCTCTGCTTATTCCTTACATATCCATCTAGTGGACATCTTTTCTCAAAATCATATCTTTCTGAGTAACTAACATCTTCTCCTGTAATATTTCTTTTCAAATAATTACGGTGATTTAATTCATCAAATGCTTCATCAGGCTCACATTCGACTGCAATGCCGTACCCTTGTTGTAACTTTGCTTTTCTCTCAGTATTGGCTCTTGATCGTTCTGTTAAATCTGCAGACAGAGGATCGTCTTGAAATCTTACCTTTCTCGTGTGATCAACTAAATGTTGCCGATTAATTCGAGCATGTCCTGAAAGGATAGAGTATTAACATGCAGATTCTAAGAAAAGAAGAAACAATCATGCGAATAACAAGATTCAGAAAAGAAGTCATTGCCAAGTCAAACTGTCATTTAATTAACGTAGACAAAATAACACAACATTACATTCATTAATATTCAGGATTCAATATAGACTGTTTAAACATTAATAAGCAATTAATAACATTATACAACATTATAAACATTAATAAAACATTAATATTACTATTTGACAACAATGAAATAGTAATTAACATGTAATTAAAAATTTAAAAATAATGACGTAAAACAACCATGCAAATTCTCTTTGTTCAAACAATCACCAATAAAATAAAGCAAATGCAACAATTATACAGATATTCATCACTTATATTCAAACTTATACAATTCATTGAACTAAACATATAACATGAATTAGACAACATGCGCCTTATCACATCATTTCATTAGTAACGTTATTGTTACGATTAACATCCACGAACTTAACTACCAAAAAATGAAAATTTCTACTAAACTGATTTTTATTTGAATCTGGAAAAATTGATTTTACTGAAACAACAATGTTCAATCAAATAATAATAATAACCAAAACATATATACTGTTATAATAATATCCATGCATATCAAGAGTTAAGCAACACAGAATTTAAACAAATTTAAGCTGTCAATATACAATAATAAGCATAAAAATGTCGAGCAAATGAATGAAGACCCACCTGTGACAGCAAGTCCAGATTTATGAGGTAGCTCCATTTGCGGACGCTCCAAAAGATTGACACTCTCCTCGCAAATATGATCATCTGTCATATCAAAACTTTTTCTTCTTTCACATTCTTCATTTATTTTGCAATTTTCGATATCTTACGGTTTTATTAATTATCAATTTTGGCATCTTAAAGCTACTTAAATTTCAACTTAAATAACCAGAAAACTGATTAAATGCTATTTATCCAATTTTTCAATCTAAACTTTCCTTTTTACTTACTTTCCTTTTTACTAGCTTTATAATATATATATTTATTATTTATTTAATTTTATGCCGTGTTATAAGGTTATGTCTATTTAAACATGGCATTATAATTTAATTCAAAGCATACAAAAAATAACAACAAAACATTGATACATACTGAACACATAGGAATTCACTATTATTAATTGGCAAATATAATATTCGCTTTACGATATAATTATCATAAAATTCACAATTAAATGAATCTAAAACACAATATCAAACCCAGTGATAATGAAATATAAAAACTATCCCATGCAACACAGCTCATTCACCAATTTTGAACTTTGTTCTTACAGAAACAAATTAAAAGCTAAATTAAATTTAGATAATTTGACAAAGATTACCAGAATCAAGTGAAATCTTGCACTTGTCATTTCCAATCATATCTGCTGAGTCAGCATCACTCACTTTGTTGTCATAATAAATCCTCTGCATGTCTTCTTGCCACTGAGCAATGTGACGCGACTGAGTCTGTTCTCTAATAAATAAGTCGTGCATATACAATTTAAATGATATTTAATAATAATAAATACATTGCAAAACAATACAGTGCTCAAGAAAAATTACACAATAATAAACAAGACATAGATTTAGGATTTTTATAACATTTGAATTTTATAACATATCCATTTCCAGTACATTCCCTATACTTAGAAAGATAATGATGACGGTGACAATAACTGAAAGTCTATAGAAGAGATGTTAGGTTACGTATAATGTCCGGATTACTGTATTAATGACAGACAGCTCTGTACATTTAAACGTCTTACTAAAGGTTGCAGCCAGTTAGTGATATAATGCTCATTCCATGATTCGAACCTGAACCTGTCGCATCCGAGTCCAGTGCTCTAACATCACTGAACTATTTCAAATTTCATCAATTGCATAAATTACTAAACATCTCACCACTCCAAAACAATTTTCATCAAACTTCATTTAAATCAATAAATGACTACCAGTCAAAAATAAATTAACAATCCCCATTAGATAGATGATGCTAAATAAGGAAGTGATGTTTTCACTCACTTGGTGCGAGCAACCCAAACAGGTTCAGGCTTGCCAGTGGCTCTATCCTCTATCCCAGATTTCTGTGCAGTCCCCACTGCCTTGCTCTTCATTGCCATCCTAATGTCTCTCAGCGCTACATTCACTTCATCCTGCATCCGCTGTCTCCGATCTCTCTCCAGTTTCTCCGCTACAGAGGTTCCGGAAAAGAAATCGGCGACGTCTATGTCAGAAATTGGACTTTGACGAGAGGAATGATTTAATGATCCTTCAGACATTGGACTCCTACGACTTGCAGAAACATCTAAACTTGAATTTCCACAAGCGACGCTATGACAAATGTCATCCGAATAAGAAATTATTGGACTCAAATTTTTAACTCCAATTGGACTTAAACTACATCGAGTTTCATTACTTTGAGTGAGAACAATTAAATTTTTATCTCCATCATGATTTTTACTCATACAATCTTTTTCAGATATAGCATTTTTTCGAGCAACTTGATTCAAATTCCCTTCCCTAAGAGAACTCCTCCTCATCTCTCTTGCAAAGATTAAATCTGAAACTGGAAGAGTTTTTAGTCCTATTGAAACAGCTTCTCCTCTTTCAGGAGTCATCTTTGCCCGAATGTGTCTCTTTAGTAAGTCTGAAGGTTGAATGGAAGCCTGATGTCCACTGTTCCCCTCTCCATCGCTGCCAGATAAACCATCCTCAACACTCGGCATGTCACCAGTTCCGTCTTCCAAATCATCGGCACTTCTTTCAGGTCCTTCAATGACATTCAGATCACACTCAGTTGAAGAATTTGGTGATAGAGTGAACGTCATGTTGTGATCCACTGATCCAATTGACATGTAACGGAGAGCGTCTGAATAGCTGAAGAGCTCGCTACAAATGTTGATCGGCGTTAAATCTAAATCAGAGTCATCATCATCGGACCGAAATAAAATCCCACCTTGTTGAATGGACTGTCTTGTAGCATCCTGGGATCTTTCATCATCTAAAACATTTCTCTTGTCACACGTTATATCTTGCAACTGTAAAGCAATTGAATGATTCGTAACATTTAGCTGATCAGTTTCTTGTTTGATCACATCCTGTAATCTTTCACTGATATTTGTATCATTGATATGATCAATAGATTTTCCTACAACATTCTCTAACTGTTCACCAATATCAAGATATGTAACATCTTGCTGACCAATAAAATCTCTGTTTACATCCTGTTTACTAATAATAGGATCAGTAAAATTATCTATCTGACTAGACTTCATAACATCTTTGTTACTTTCATCTATTTCTAAATTGATAACTTCGTTACCCGGCTGACCAATCCACTGGCTGCTATCATCTAAGTTCCGCCTACTTATTGACTCAATATTAAAGTCTTCAACTTGCAGACCAATAGAATCACGTGTTACATCTTGAAATCTCTGAGTAATATCAACAACACTATTATTACTAATTTCTTCAATTTCTACATCTATTGGAAGATTAACATTTCCTTTTATAAAATTATCTACATTATCGTAATCTGATTCAATGATAGTTTCATCACATTGTAAAGTATCTGCAAAAGTATTTTCATCAATCGCATCACAAGAATTACCATCCGTGTTAAAATAATCAACTTTACGATCTTCTAAAACATCACAAACAGTATTCAGACAATCATTTTTATCACCAACATAATCACTACTATCAACCACACAGTGATCATCAGTATTTTCCTTATCAGAAGCACATAGAGAGTTTTTAACTTCATGAATATCTTCTTGAAATGTATTTAATTGCAAAACTGTACGTTCAATCAGCTCTTGAACTATACCACCAGGCGATGATGAGTTTCGCTTGGGTATTTTAACGTTTGTCATTTCAGAGTCAAGTCTAAGTGCAAGTCCTGGAGATTTCTTCTTAATATTCAGCAAAGAGGTTTGAGTTGAGTTTCTTTCGTAGATATCTTTATTGTAATTCTTCATGACCCCCACCTCTGGAATGTTGTTACGTATATCCGATACAGATCGTAACTGAGGACTCTTGGTGTTCCCATTTGTAAAAGACTTATCATCTGTCATATGAGTGGTAGAATCAATGACATCTCGTGGATAAATGACATCACAATCTGTCATAGGAGAAGTTAACAAGCAGGGCATTGAAAATTTTGAAGAAACCAAACCGTCTCGATTAACTTCAAAACTCGGGTCCAAGAAATTTGATTTTGAATTTACGTCCATTGACAGATATTCTAATTCTGAAGGGAAACATTCAGATATACTAGCATCACCTATAGTTCTACGCTCATCAAAACATGGGTTTATTTCATGAAAGCCAGATTTAGAATGAGAAGCATCATGATCCTGATCATCTGTAACATCTGCTCCATTTTTATATGACCACAACGGTATATCGTCAACAATATTACGTTTCTTTTTTGCTTCATTAACAGCTAATGGATTAAATGACGTCACTTTTTTGATAACATTTTCGTTTGCTTCCAAATTAGCGTTTAATGGTAGCCCTGGGTAAATATGAATATTGGAATCACTCGAGGGTTCATTTAAATGACAAGAATCTAAAGAGTCAGTCGACTTTTCTGCATAGCCGGCCATTCTACAGCCAATAATTCGACTTGAAGCGCTGTTTGAATACAGCAAATTTCTCTCTGTATCTTCAACACAGCCATTGTCTCCTGAATTTGATTCAAAAATAGAATTTTCCATTTCTTCTAATAAGTAATTCTATCGCGTTTGAGACTCTCTGTATGTTTATATTGTAATTCTCCTATACTTTCTTCATCAACCATAATAGAAACATTGATTGAAGACAAATCTTGCAGTTAATCCAGATTACATCATTAGAAGAGTTATCTACTAAAATAATCCACAAATAAATGTAAATGAAATATATTACTTACAATCGTAGACATATATATTTAATTTCATGCAAAATATTAATTAATAATTATATTAAATACAAATGATATCAATGATTTTATTTATATTTGTAAATAAGGATCTATTTGATTTAATTTCGTTCATATTAATTGTTAAAAATATTAATTTAAGTGATTGTTTAGTTAATTATTACTATTTTACGTCAAAAAATTACATTTTTGAAGAGATTTTATTAAGACCCAGCCATAAATTTTAAGCCAAAAAGCTGTCTAATAATTAGAATTTATAATATGTAAATTTACCGTAGTTGTATAAAGTTATATTAATACATTGCAGCATATAGGCTTACAATAATTTACTATAAGTAAAATATTTATATCTATTATTTATTTATTTTTTAATTAAATCCAATATTTACAGATAAAATGAAAGCAGAATGGAGTCAACAAGTATACATGAATCTGCTGCATTAGCACATTCATTCATTAAAAGTTGTTAATTAAATTAGTTTACTAATTGTAAGGATATTCTATCATAATAGCTTAATAAGCATAATTTTAAAATGTGAATACCGTTTGAATAATGGAATTAAAATTGGAATATTTATTAATTTCATATAGACGACAATGCTGTTCAATACAGTATCTAGGCGCTAGCTGATTTGCAAGCCCTAGCTTTATATGATGCTGAATAGAGAATATGAATAAGCTTGCTCTGAATAGTATCATTTTTTAACACTTTTTAACCGGAGGCCATTCATTAGTATTATTTAATAGTATTATTCAATGATCGACCTATGATATATCTAATCAATATTATGACCATGATCATAATATATCAATTCATTCTTGCATTGATATTTCAGGTAGAAATATTAAAAATTCTTAATAAGCTTAGACATTAAATTTATATAATTAATAATGTCATTATTTCAACAATCTCTAGGGTTATGTTTTTGATCCCCAGTCATATTTTCACTTTATAATTGTTATAGGCTATCATGTAATATATTTTAAGTTGAATTTATAACAGTAAGTCTAAACAATGATAAAGAGATAGTACGCTATATGCCTACTATAAATGGTATCCACCGACAAGGGCGCACAAAAGGGCGCGCCTCACATAGGCGACTGAAAAGGGCGTGTGTGGCGACTGAAATTAAGTGTGAGCGTAATCTACTGTCAGTAATTAGATGAGTGTAACTACAGTTCCACGAGTTGCAGAATTTTAAATTTTGTGTATTGTATAAGCTTATAATTGAATTGTATATCTACCAGTGGCGTATCCAGGATCTCACAAATTGGAATCTTTTTTCCAAACATTAAATAATTAGCGTTTTTAAGTTATCAGTGACTTATCATTATAATTTTTGTATCATCACGCGCATTTCTCTGCATTTTTTTCACTACATTATCACAAGGGGAGTGGTTATCACAAACCTAACGTATTGACACTGCAAATTTTTTTACCTTGAATTTGGGGGGGGATGGGATTATAACGCCCCCGTTGGCTACGCCTCTAATGTTTAGTGCTTCATTAAATGGCTTTTCTGTTCAATACCACTGAACTTTATTTGTCCATATATTAGTTTTGATAATTGACATAGGCCTATACATTATACATAATATTATGTGACAATTGGAACATTACTTAACAAGTTAAGTAATAGTCAATTATTAGGAGCCAGTTTACAGCGCTAACCAATATTTAGGTTTTTTAAAATTTAAATTAAAATTGTTATTCCAACTTTTTCATATAAAGATGTTTAAACAAATACTGTAAATTAAGTCATAGCAACTTGATCATGCAACTTTTATGCAAATGCTGATAGTAACAATGAGGAATAAAACTAAGCCACTGATTATCTTCAACAGTAATTGAATGAACTTTGCAGCTTTATCGAATTCATCTGAAATAAAAGAAACAGTCAATCTTATACTCAGTTAACTGAACCGATAAAAATGATGTAAACTTATTCAGTGTTGTATTATATGAAAAAATATAAAGCAATTTTGTTCGACTAACCACTCAACTGTTGTATTTTACCACATTTAGCATCACAAATTTCCTTTGTGCTTAACAATTCTGTCTTAGTTGACGATAACTCCATATTCGCACAATCCAATTCTCCATGCAACTTCACATTTTTCTCCCGGTAGATTTCTTCCATGAATTCCAAATTTGTTTTCTCTTCATTTAAACGTGTGATTTCTTCATTCAAATTAATTGTATCCATAACTAGACAAGCATTGTGTTGATGGGCAGCTTCAAAACATCTTGAAACATTATGTCGTTCCACTGCAATCACATGAAGATTCTGTTCCAGCAATTTCTTTTCTCCAGTCAATTTTTCTAAAGTTTTATGAAACTGTTTGTTTTCTTCCTTAAAAAATGACACTATTCCTTCTAGACTGATGTTTTCCATATGATATGATGCTACCTTTTTCTTTAGACTTCCTATCTCAGTGGAACTTGCAAGTCGCTCTCTGTTTAATGTGCATATTTTTTCATCGGCACTCTGAAGTTTAACTTTACATTTCTTAAGATCCTCTTGTAATTTAGAGATAATAGCATCAGTCTGTAAGATTAAAACAATCAATTAAATACTTAAATTTCAATCATTAAAATACTTATATTTCAGAGCTTCAGATGACCTAAGTTATTAATAATTATTATGATGTGAAAGTCGTATAAATTTAAAAACATTTTAATCTAATTTGCGAATGTTACAGGAGATTGTTTTTTAGTAATAATTATATTGTAACCTTTTATAATAACTATGTAGATATATGCATTGTTATTTAATACAATTGGTATGATAATTATAATGCAATATAAAATTTCTATTATTTGATCTTCAATATAAAATGTTTATTACTCAAACAATGAAAATTTAATTTAAATATAAACTATGCAAGTAAATGACACAAATTGAAAATTAAAAATCTGACTGAATTATAAAAATATAATTCAGTCAGATTTTTCAGTTAGTGTTACAGCATGTATTGTAATTATATAATTTATGTTAAATTATGGTAATAAATATTTGAAAATTGATTAAAAAAGTAACAATTTAGTTGTGCTCTTACTTTACTCTGAGCAAGAATAGCTCCACTGCAAACAACATTAAGTACATCATTCGCTATGAAATTGATTTTACCCTTGCAATCACTGCATTTATCGAATTCGCTCTGAGACTTGCAAACCTCTACACTTCTGGAAAACAACTTCTTTGCATTGCTTGTGATGTCATAATGCGTTCCTTTACCAATTATCTCCTCGATATACTGTCTGAGACTTTTAACGATCAAAAGCTGGCGTTCGATTTCTACCTTTCTCGTTTCAACAGCCTTCAAAGCAATTGTCTTAAGCATTTCAAGCTGGTACACACTCGGACACATCTCCTTATTTTTTCCCTTATAATTTTCACGAATAGATCGATCAAAATTCACGACCATCTGAAGAAAATTACTCTTTGAATCATTCAGCTGTTTTATTTCTTGTTCATTTGTTTGTATACATCCATCGAGATTAGCTAAACTGTTTTCTAATTCTTCGATTACCTTTTGCGAAGCTTCCCTGATGTCCGCACAACTGTGAGTTCTGTGATTCAGAACGGAACACATCAGACAGATTTCAAGCTCGCAGTCATAGCAATAGAGTTCCAATTGTTTGTCTGGATGGATTTTACAGTAAGCTGATTGAATGTTCATATATGCTGGGTTGCTTTGTCTCTCTTCTTCAGTCACAAT
>JAQIXG010004368.1:0-13033 GCA_034700105.1 Oconnorella tubifera
AGGCCTATATAATTTAGAGAGGAAAAGACAGTCTTTAATAAACAATGAAATGACGTCACGCAGCGCTATAATATTACGTCACAAGTTGCGAAATGACGTCACGATATGCAATAAATGATATCGCCTCATATTTAAAGTTATGACGTCATGCGTGACGTCAAGCGATGTTATGAAATGACGTCACAAAACATAAAAGAAATGACGTCATATGGAGCTAGAGAATAATATGGAGGTATAAAATGACGTCATATTGAGCTATAGTGTGGCGTCATATGGAGCTCTACAATGACGTCATATTGTGCTATAATGTGACGTCACAAGGAGCTTTAAAATGACTTCACTTTATATAAAATGACGTCACTTTGTATAAAATGACGTCACTTTGTATAAAATGACGTCACTTTATATGGCGATAAGTTTACGACTAATGACATTCAGGAACCAGACATTGGAATTTTAATCCAGAATTTACCTGAAATAAATTAATAAAATAATTTTACTTAACGTCACATCAGCACAAAAGGCGACTTAAAAATATATTTAGAACGCTGACGGGATGGTGGAGGGGGGGGGTCATGTAATAAATTTTTTAATTTTTTGTGAAGATTTTATTACTTAGCAGTTTCTATCGACTTATTTTCAAAATATAAATATATTTGTCAATTTAAACGTCTTATTAAAGGGTGCAGCAAGTTAACGAAATAATGATAATTCACCGGAATCAAACCTGGAACAGCTGTAAGTCTAACGCTCTAACCACTTCGCTATAAACTTAAATATCTCGTATACATATGAAAAATTGAACACATTTTCAACTTTTAAAAAAAATTACTGCAAAATAAAAAATGTCCGCCTCACCTCTTGCTCGCTCCCCTGACTCAACCCCTGTCCCTCCCCTGGTCCCTTCAGACCCCGACCATAACCCCCCGGTGGCTGCCCAACCCCCGAAACATTACAGGGATATTTTGTCTGGTTGCAAATATTTTTACGTACGCATCTGCCAAAGCGTTTGATGCATTTAAAGTCCCCGCCTAGGCACGCCTTACAGGCGGTGGTAGGCTGCACCAGCCTGCAGGCGAGGCAGGAGGTGTGCTGACAGTTAGCCTGACAGGATTGCTTCCTCTCAGCCTTGTCCCTACAGCGGGGGATAGGGATTGGATAAGTTTAGGGTACGTGATGTCATAATCATAATTTGAATGAGATATGACGTCATAATGTATTATGATATTATATATGACGTCATGAGATTTATTTTGTATCAACGTAAGTGGTGATTTAATTAAGAAGAAAAAACAGACATATAGACAAACTAACAGACAGAGAAACAGATAGACAGAGTTTATATATAATCCTAATAAATTTTTCTCATACAATCCTAATAAATTGTTCGCTTTTATTATTAAAAACATTTTTATTTCATAAATATTGAATGTAAGCCTAATCATCTTATTTCAACTAAACACAAATTCATTTCAATAATAAAATTAATGAAACTAAAAATTGCCCAAACATCACGAACTATATTTCTAATTTACACAAATATTTCTAAATCTCACAAATATTTCTAATTTCCGTTCTGCAGACAAATAACTTCGATACAAAATTAAATTTCAATATTTATCAAAGGCTTACACAGCTGAGCAGATTTTTGTCGGATATTTCTCGCAAAATTCTCGAGTACATTTTGGCTGGCATTTCGTGTGGACCGCAGGATCGTCTCCAAATGCCAAAGAATCGTCTAAAGGAGAAATTAAGATAAATAAATATAGGGGTCGACTCAAAAGTTTCAAAGAATAATATAAATTTTACTCTAAAATATAGATAGAGATAGATGTAGAAGCAGATGAAATATTGATAATGGTTTAAAACGGTACCCCGACAAATCGGCCCCGAATACATTAACCCGACAAATCGGCCCCGAATACATTAATCCGACAAAACGGCCCCGTTAATTTATTTAATAATCCTAACCCTAACTAACGCAAACTTAACTCTAACACCAAGTTTAACCATAACCCATGTTTAAATGATAACCCCAACTCGAATCCAAACCCCAATCATAACCCTAAACATGAATAGTCGGGGCCGATGTTTACTGGTTATTTTCACGCTTTAAAATATTGATTAAGTTTAGTAAATATGTGGGGGTCGTCTGCAAATTATAAAAAGAATCATATAAATCATTTATACAATGTCGTTTGCATATATTTTCATTATATATTTTATTATATATAATAATAAATATAAATATTCTGTTCAAGTGCAAAGTGGTTAGATTTATGGATACGGAAACAAAAGGTACATAGTTCGAGTTCCACGTTACTTGTAATATATCACAAACTTGCTGCACCCTTTAGTTAGCTGAAACATTTAACCACTGATAGTTTCTCGTTATTAATTAACCTCAAATATAAACTAAACTATAAATTATATTTAATGAATATAAAGTATAAAGAAAAAAGAAAATACATTTATTATAATGCTCTAAATTAAATATACACATAAATAATATAAATTTTTTTTTCTAAAATGTCTACATTTTATCAAAAACAAATTTAAACATCACACAGACGTACAACGAGAAATATACGGGTACTAGGACATAACGATACGGACAAAATATAGATTTTTTCCTACTTTTATACTTTACATATTATTGTAATTAATATTATTTAATTTTAACCTTATCCCTAACTCTAATTCTAACCCTACTACTTTTTATTTGTATCATTTTATCCGGTATCATTTTGTCCGGTTTCATTTGTCCGGTACCATTTTGTTCCGTACCATTTTGTCCGGTGCTATTTTGTCCGGCCACCGATACAAGACATACATCCGACAAGACAAAGGGCGATACATTTAGCGCGATACTAAACAAACACCTGATTTATCGTTTTATTTCACTGATAATATTCTCTTGTATTTTTTTATATGACCTAACGACCCCCGGCCAAACTATTAACTTATTTCTAATATTATTTACATTTATTTATATTTAATTCATTTTATTAAAATGTATTTTATATGTCTTTTCTTCTGTCATTCCTTCAAGTTTCTCACATTTTTTTTCTCACGAAAAAAACAGTAAAAAACCAACCACCCCCCCCCCCTCTTCCATCCTAAAATATAAATTTATCGCCCGTCTAAAGCAAACGTGGGAACTTTTGAATTTTCGGGTGGGGGTTAATTTTTTGTTTAATGTTGGGGGGGGGGGTGTGGGGGGAAGGGGGGGTGGGGGGTAGAAAATATTATAAGATTTATAACCGACGGCGGCGTCTTTATTTAACTTATCTAAAAGATACGATTTGTTTACAACTTAAATTTGCGTTGCATCTACATAATTTTCTTATCTATAACCAGATAAGTACTGTTAGATAAGTCTATAGCTGCGGGTTATCTACCTCTTTTGTTAAACGCAAGCGCTTGCGTTAACGCAAGCGTTTGCGTTTAACGCAACCGCTTGCGTTAAGCGAACGCTCTTGCGTTTCGTAAATTTCTTAGATCGCGAGAATAAAAAAAACTCAGCGAAAGTTGCAAGCAACAGGATAATTTTAAATAATAATAAAATATAATTTATATAATATAATTAACAACAGAATTCAATATAATTGTTTCCTTTCGAGTTATATTTTAATATTTTAATACATGACGTTTTACGGCGAATAAAAGTTCATATAATTCTCTTTATATGAACGTCCTCAGTGACGTGGACAAAGTAGCGGGGGTGTTGGGGGGCTTATAATCCCAGTTGCAGATAATTTTTTTTATTTATTTGATGTTAAATATCTCAGTTTAGTGATAACCTCCCCCCCCCCAAGGGATGATTAAGTAAAAACAATTTCTACGCTTAGACCAAAAATATTCAAAACCTTAAAAAGGTCATCATATAGTTTTTAGAAGGTAATATATCATATACCTTACGATATATTGGCTTCACAACTGTTATTTATAATATTTCAGCTTTCTAATTTTACATATTTTTACTATTTTTTCTATTATTTATATTACTTCAATCTATAAAATAATTAAAAAAACAACCCTCCGTTATTTACCTCTTTGACAAACCCCCTCCGCGCCCCTCCCCCTCCCCACCTCCCCCTCACCCCCAATACCCCCGTCACCCCCCCTCACAAAATTCCCCGACTTCGCCTTGCACGTCAGGCCCTTATCGCACCGTCCCAGGTACTCAGAGAGGCCTCCGCAGGCTTCCGAGTCGACCTTTGCGCAGACGGGGCAGCAATTACAGACCCCTAGGGTTAGGCCCCCCTTACATTTCAACCGCTTAGGCCTCTTTGGACTACAATGGATCTGTTCACACGAAGGACATTTGAGGGACACGGAAAAATGGTCAGGAAATGGTCCGATGGAGGTCGACCCGACCCGACCATGGTCCTCAAAGACGACCTTTGATCCGCCAACCCCCGCACTTCTGAATTCTGAATCGATTTGAGATGAGACAAGTTGAAGGAATAGGATAAAGATGATGGGTACCTTTTTGGGAATGATTTTAAATGGGGTTGAGCGACCCCCACCACCCCCCTCTCGCTTTATTTCCATTTTAGACTAAATTTAAAACTTAAAATAACGGATAGACTAAACTTTGATCCAATAAGAGATTTATTTCTAAACAGATTCTAAACTTTTTAACTCAAATTTATATTTTCTAACTCAAATTTCCTTTCGATATTCTATTTTGCAATCCAGAAATTCTCGATTTTTCAATTGGCAACTAAATTCTCTCTTGCCTGCAATCCTTCCCGACGATTTTATACCAAATCTCAATCCTAATCATCTCCAATCAATCAATCAATCAATCAATCGATCGCGTGACTAATCGATCTACTTAAAGATCGATAAATTGATCGTTAAACGTTAACGTCGAAAACAACGATGACGAATTTGAAGTTCAGATAAAAGTTAAACGCTAAAGTTAAAGTTAAAGAGAGACGTGGTAACTCATACCGACGTCCCGTAACGCAACGCTTAGTTTATCTTCCGAGAAAACCGTTTACGTAACGCAAGAATCACGCAAGAATCGCCGCAACCGCCACCGCATCCGCCGATTCGTTATTCGTTGCGGAAAAACCGCGACGCGTCATCGTTGATAGATTATGATCTGAAGTTGAGCGGGAGAGGAAGAGGGAGAGAGAACTGGAGAGGGAAAGAGAGCGGGAGAGAGAGGGAGAAAGATTTACGAATGGGCAACGGAGGCGTTAAACCCAACGCAACGACGCTATGACGACGCTATACCGCTATGTTACACCGATACACCGCCGAGACGCTACACCATAACACCGTCTCGAACGTTCAGACGAAAGCGTCTCTAATCGCCGAGTCCCTGAGCGACCGACGCGGCGACTAATAGCGCGATCTCTCGTTTATCCTCGAGGTTAAAACAGCGAGAGACACGAGAAAGAGAGAGGGAGAGAACGAGAGAGAGAGAGAGAGAGAGACGAAAGAGAGACCAGAGAGGGAGACGAGAGGGAGACTGAGAGACTGAGACTGATCGTCAATTGGTTTTTATTTTCTAAACGATGAGAAATAATTGAGTCAATTTCTCTCTCTCTTTCTCTCTCTCTCTCTCTCTCTGTCTCTCTCTCTCTCTCTCTCGGTCTCTCTCTCTTTCTCTCTCTCTCGTAGTAACAAAGTGCCCCCTAAGGACTTTGATTATCTTGGTATTATTCTTATAACATAGACAAATAGAGAGAAGGAGAGAAAGAAAGAGAAAAAGAGAGAGCGAGAGCGAGAGAAAGATATATATATATAGAGAGAGAGAGAGAGAGAGAGAGTGAGAGAGAGAGAGAGAGAGGGAGAGAGAGAGATTGGAAAAGAGATAGAGGCAGAGACAGAGAGGGAGAGAAAGATAGAGACAGAGAGAGAGAGAGAGACGAGACAGAGAGACTTGGTGTTTTAAGGATTAACAGATCACGCGCTCTATTCACTTTACTTGAATCGCCTTTAAAATGATATATTTTATCTTTTTTCATAAAAATCTAAATAAGTTAAAGATATTCACGTTTAAAATCTAATTGAAAAAAATACTATGAAATTTGACGAGCCTTTTCTTTATTAGTCTCTCATTACTCATATTAACCGATTGCTAAAGTATAGTGAGTAAACTAGGGTTAGTTATTTTACTTGTTGCTCCCCCTTTATTAATTAGCTGCACCCGTTATTAATTTGCTGCACCCTTTA
The DNA here is from genome assembly GCA_034700105.1 of Oconnorella tubifera. Taxonomy (NCBI): domain Eukaryota; kingdom Metazoa; phylum Annelida; class Clitellata; order Enchytraeida; family Enchytraeidae; genus Oconnorella; species Oconnorella tubifera. Next base: position 6,196 of record JAQIXG010004368.1, read on the forward strand.
TTAACTTGCTGCACCCTTTATTATTAACTTGCTGCAGCCTTTATTAACTTGCTGCAGCCTTTAGATGTGCGCACCTTATATTAATATGGTGGAGCCTTAAGTTGCTGCACCCTTAAGTTAATTAACTTGCTACACCCTTTAGTTTATGCACCCATTATTAACTTGTTGCACCCTTTAGTTGCTGCACTATTTCTTAACTTGCTGCACCCTTTAGCAAGACTTTTAACACACCAGTTACATCTGAGCAGAGCCGGATTTAGCTATGGGCCGACTAGGCCGGGGCGGGCCCAGGGAAGCAGAGGAAAGCAGAGGGCAGCATAAAAAGCTAGGGGGGAATTTTTTTTGAACTCTAGATCAGTTGCGGATATAAGGGTACGCGGAAATGTAACATAAAACGTCATTTTGGAGTTGGATATACATGAAAATGAATATATGTAATTTGAGATTTATGACGATAACTTAAAATAAAAAAAAAAGATCATCACCTAAAAAAATCAGAAGCACATCATCTATGACGTCATGACATAATATTGTCTTGAACGTCAATCTTTATTTTCTTAAAATTAAACTCTAATTTTTAACCAAAGATTCCTATTTTTATGCATTTAAACTTTAAACGTTACTGTCAAACGGCCCCGACAAATCGGCCCACTTGTAGTTCTTAGGGTTTGAGCTGGAGATAGGGCTAGGTTTAGGTTTAGGATTGCAGTTAGGATTAGGATTAGATTTCGGGTTAGGATTTGACTTGGTTTCAGTTACGGTTACTAAATGAACGGGCCAATTTCTTGGGTTAATGTATTCTGGGCCGTTTTGTCGGGTTAATGTATTTGGGGCCGTTTTATCGGGTTAATATATTTGGGGCCGGTTTGTCCGATTAATATATTCGGGGCCGATTTGTCGGGTTAATGTATCGGGACCGTTTTGTCATGTTAATGTATTCGGGGCCGTTCTGTCGGGGTACTTTCGTGAAGCTTTGCATCATCTAACGAATGAAATAAAAACTAAGTTGAAAAATTATATTAATCTGTAAATTAATCTCTCCCTCTTTCGAATGAATATTTAAATGATTTTATTGTTTAAAATATTTGTGTAAAAATTATTTTTTCCTGGAATTAAAAAAGAATCATCGTTGATGGACGGCTGAGTCAACCGAGGACGGTACCGCGACCTGGAGTTGAAGTCATTGCTGACGCTTTACCGCTAGGCTATTTTCAAATTAACTATCTTACTTCAGAGTTATGCATAGTATATTATATACACACATGTATGAACAGTATAATATTATTAAAATAAAGTATAATCAATTAACGATATACACATTTTTCGTATATTGAGGCATTTTTCTTTAAATTTAATAGTTTTCATAATTTAATATTTTTTAAATATTATATATTTTCCATCAAATAAACTAACATATAGAAAAAAAATTATTTTCAAATTCATGGGTGTAAATGGCCCCCCCCCCCCCCATATATCCGCCACAGCCTCTTAATATATGTTTCTTAATGGATGTATTAAATCAGGCCTCGGGGATTTATCTCCGCAGTAGTTCTTCATTAAATAACCAAAACCAACAAAAAGAATACAATATTGTTGAAAAAACAATAACCCCGAGACATCTCCGAGTCTCTTTATGCAGTATAATTATTTGCCTTGTAAAGTTTCTTCCAAAAATATTCAAACAGCTCCTAAGTCTTAAGAACGCAATATTTTCGATGTCTGGATTTAAATAGAGTATCTATTTGATATCTGATTGGTTTGTAAAATGTCACTGATTGATCTCTGTCCTCTGATTGGTTGACCTATTTATAGCAAACATCTCATAGTGCTATATAAAGTTCAATGCCATTAATGCAATAAAGAATTTTTACTTTATCTTCTCGCTCACGAGGTCACGAGGTCACGAGGTCACGAGGGTCACGTGGTCGCCGGTCAACTTATGATCCGCGGTTGACTCAGCCGTACCTCTTAAGCCAGTAAAGAAATATATGTAGGCACTGGGGTCCCACACTAGGTTTCCATTCGGTTACGCACCACATGAAGTTTTTAGTATAAAACGCATCATTTGTGAGTTAGGATGAGAAATATAATAAGTCAAACTACATCGAACAGTTTTGAAAAAATTAATTATATATTTTCAGCGGTGTATCTTTAATTATCGCTGATAAAAATGGCGATTATTTGCAAATAAAAATTAAAATCAACTAAATTCTCTGAAAATAACTGCAAACTACGTCTGGTCCGTCTCAATAACCATAATAATGACTGGTTACAATCTAAACCCAAATTCTAACCCTGAACCATTTCTAACCTTAACTCGGTGAGGTGCGAAACCGAATGACAGCCGGCTCTTAGTCTATTTGCTTAGGATTGGTATGAATGACAGATCGTGTGGGCATGTGGGAGAAAACATGTTTTGAAATTGTCTGTATATAACTTTACTTGGACTGAAATTGTCTACTAATTGGATACTAATTTGATACTACCCAGAGTTAGAAGAAGATGGTATTCTAACTCTAGATCATCGGTTCCCAACCTGTGGGTCGCGACCCCAATTGGGGTCGCCTGACAATTTGCCAGGGGTCGCCTGAGACCTTCTGATAATTAATTTTTTTATAAAAAACACGTTTTTGTGCAATGTACGTGCAATGCACATTGCACAATACAAACTTAAAATGTAAAGTTAAACATTTTATTCTTTTACAAATTATTGTTTAAAAATATGAATCAAAAAATATAACAAGCTGTTATGTTGGGGTTGCCTCAATTTGTAAATTTTATCGTTGGGGTCGCCACAACTTGGCAAATGTTAGCAAGGGGTCACAGCATCAGAAAGGTTGGGAACCGCTGCTCTAGATGCTAATAATCATTGTCATTAAAAAGCGTCTTTAAATATAATATATGCTGAAATTGTCTGTATTTATATAGACTTTATTTGTAATGTAATGGTCGTGTCTGGTTCTCATGAAGTTTATAGAATAAAAATAAGACCACATATATAAGAAAGGATGAGGAATATAATAAACAAGTCTCGTCGCGAAATTCAAACTACATAGAACACTTTTGAAACAAAATAATTTTGTGTGTTTTACACAGTGTTTCTTTAATTATCACTCATAAAATGGCGATTGTTCGATTGTTTACAAATTAAAAATAAAAATTGACTAAAATTCTCCGAAAATAACTGCAAACTGCGTCTGATCTGTCTCTATATTCATAATCATGACTCTAGTTACAATCTAAACCCAAATTCTAACCCTGAACCATCGATACCCTAAGTCGGTTAGGTGAGAAACTGAGCTGGAGCCGAAATGGTCTGCATCTATATAGACTTTATTTGTACTGAAATGGTTTTGTACAAAACTCATCATATATCATTTTGTGTCATACCGCTGTCAAAGGTTTAAAGGATTTTAAAATTTTGTCAGAATTATTATTAATGTATTATTAATTATATAATAATCTGAAGATATAGCTAACGTCTAGCATTAATTTCATCCTGGTCCATGTTGAATTTATTAATCTTTTTATACTTGAAAATAATTTTTAGGTTCCGGTCTTATCAAATGAAATCAGCCATATATGTCATGTAAGCTTGCAAGCTTGAACTCATTTTATTGGCATTGGCAGAGTGCTATGCTGTGTGAAAGCATGTAATTACTGTTGTAAACTTTTGTTTTAGTTTCATATTTATCTTTATTTGCAGATCTAGTAGTTTGCTATAGTGCAAATACTGGATATGATAGAATATATATACTGGATATGATAGAATAAAAGACATTTTAAATGAAGCGCTGTGCTGCTAATAATCTATAATATGGCTCGAAGCAGTGTATCGTCTAGTTACACACCCTCTTACATGAGGACTCAGTTTTCAGCTTCTGACTCTCTGTATCGACGACCTGTCAGCAAGACTTACATATCTGCAGAGAGAACGTCTCTTGATAGTCCAAGGTCTGCCTCTTATAACTCGCCTTATACCAGCACTTACGCTAGCAGTTACAATAGTCGCTATCTACCAAGCCTTGAGCCTAAGAGTCCTACGTACAATGGATATGGCTACAGTGGCTCTTCTCGTTCTTATGGTGCGGGTAGTAGAGTGAGTTCAGAGTCTGATGGTCGGTTGACTTCAAGCAATCACTCGTCCAGACGTGACTCTCTCTCTAGACCTCCTCAACCTCTGCGTGCTCTCGACTCATTTAAGGTTTGTTGTCATTTTATTTATTCAATTAAAAGTGCTTGGAATTGGGATTAATATTACTTCTCAATCTAAAACTGAAACTAAATTATTTTTAAACCTTAACTGATATTTTAAGGATAAATGAAGTATATTACGAGAGAAATGTTCAAAGCATATTATGTTTTCTGTAGGGTAGCAATGATAACTATAGATCAGCTTATAACAGTCGTGATAACAACAGTTCAGATATTCTACAGAATACTTTCTCTGGTTTGTCTGTGCGTGATAGAGTGGCTTCTCTCAGACGATCATCCAGCACTTTTGATCTGATTTCTCCTGCAAGGTTTATTTTCTTTTTAAGTCTCTAATCAGCAAATGTTAATGTCATTCGTAGTAAAATATTTCACAATAATAAACTGTAAATTCAGATGTCTTAAATCAACGGTGCCCAATCTTTCTGATGCTGATACCTCTTGATAACATTTGCCAAGTTGTGGTGACCCAATGATAAAATGTTCAAATTGTGGCTACCCCAACGATAAAATGTTCAAATTGTGGCGACCCCAACACCAAAATTTGTTCTATTTCTGTTGAGTATTTTTTTTAAATGAATTTGCAAATGAGTAAATGTTGAACTTTACATTTTAAGTGTGTATTGTGCAATGTACATTGCGTATACTTTGCACAAATAACTCATTTTTTATTTAAAATAATTCTCAGAAGGTCTCAGGCGACCCCTGGCAATTTGTCAGGCGACCCCAGTTGGGGTCGCGACCCACAGGTTGGGAACCGCTTAAATAGATGACAATGTTATAATCACTTGTTCATTTCATCTCTCTCTTCTGAGACTTTATCCCAGTTCCACTCTTGAATGTCATCCATCTCTTTATTTAACCAAACTTTATAAATGTCAGCAACGATTTATTCTCCAGAAATTCTACATTGAACTGAATCGGTTTTATATCCTGACAATATTTTCATTATGATATTGATACTTATATAATAATGAATGATAATGATGATGATGAAGATGATGCTATTGGTATTTGAGATGATAATGAATGAAAGATGATGCTGAATGATGTAGAGAGTCATGTCGTAGTTACCCGTCCACCAGCACCAGCATCTCTACCAGCAGCAATGCTTCTAGACCAAGTGAAGAGAGAGTGATAGAGGTGAGTGCAGACAAAAAAGAAGTGACTAGTCGCAGATCTCCATCCCTAGACAGACGTCCTTCTCTCATCACTGCTGACTTGTCAAGGATCAAAAGATTTGCATCTGTTGATAGGTTTGGTCCGGCTGCTGCTTCTAGAACAATCAGCAATGTAAGTGTCTCTCTCTCTCTCTCTCTCTCTCTCTCTGTCTCTCTCTCTCGCTCTTTTTTTTGGTGTTTTATAATGTTAAACTTAACTTTATTATACATTTTTTAAAATTAAATTTACTATTGTTAATATTCAAAGATCATCGTATCATTCAATTAAATATTTGATCATCATCTTGGACCAAATGTATATATATATCACTACTAAATACTGCATGGTGTTGAAGGGTGCAGCGATTTAATGAATGATTGCGAGTTATGATAATGGCGCAAAAATAAAGGACCTTATGATACAAAGTCCTTGCTTCTCTTCTAAACACATATATTTATTTATTTATTTATATAGTTTTATATCTTTGATCTGTATACAATGATAACACTCTACGTTTATTGTTTGTATAGAATAATGAAAGAATAAGTTCTGGACTTAGAAATCTGGGAAACACTGTAAGTGAACTATTGTTTGTCTGAAATATAAGTGATGAGTGGCTGTTAGACTAATTAAAATGTTAGACTAATTTAACTTTCAGACTAATTTCATTTTAAGGCTAATATAACTTCAAGATTAATTAAACTGGTAGACTAATTTCACTTTAAGACTAATTTAACTGAAGATTGATTAAAGTTGTAATATTAAGTTTGTTTGGCAGACAAAAGATTGTTCTGTGAACTGTGTTCCTAACTTAAAATATTAGCTTTTATGGTTTAGTCCCGATGCAGAATGCAAGTTGTAGCTATTTGCATAATAAACTATAGCTATGTGCATAATTAACTATAGCTATTAGCATAATAAGTTCTAACCTTTAGCCTGTTACAAGTGACTACAAATTATTTTTAACTGTATTAGTTTTATAAATGACATTTTTGCCATTGTGCTTAATGCAAAGTAACCAAATTAATGTTGTATACAGATAGAATGACTGATTATATAGTGTTTGTTTATATCAGTGCTTATATATTAGTGTTTGTTTGTTTATATCAGTGCTTATATATTAGTGTTTGTTTGTTTATATCAGTGCTTATATATTACTGTTTGTTTGTTTATATCAGTGCTTATATATTAGTGTTTCTTTGTTTATATCAGTGCTTATATATTAGTGTTTCTTTGTTTATATCAGTGCTTATTTATTGGTGTTTCTTTGTTTGTATCAGCGCTTATATATTAGTGTTTCTTTGTTTATATCAGTGTTTATATATTAGTGTTTGTTTGTTTATATCAGTGCTGATATATTACTGTTTGTTGTTTATATCAGTGCTTGTATACTAGTGTTTCTTTGTTTATATCAGTGCTTATATATTAGTGTTTCTTTGTTTATATCAGTGCTTATATATTATTG
>JAQIXG010004369.1:0-13033 GCA_034700105.1 Oconnorella tubifera
TTATTACAATTATTATTACATTCTGTATTTTTGTAAGGTGACAATATGTCTTTAAAAGAGTCTGTCAAGTCTTGGTACTTTTCTTCTTAAAATACTATTTAATTTGTACTATATTTCTAGCATTAAACAACAAGGAAACATACACTTATCCTATTAAATTAGTCTTCAATTAAACATATGCAGTCTTTATTTCACATACCTATTTATCATTGTTCTTTTTCTCGTTCAGGTATCTTGCTCACTTGTACAGCGCCGAGGCATTAGTCGCGCTTGATCGCATTTCAGCAAGCGTTGATCATCTAAATCCTGATTCTATAATGGACGTGTCTACTAACTTTCCATCTACAGTCTCTACTGTCTCTACGTCTGTGGATAAGACTGATACATCAGATACACATGAACCAAGGGGTGAGTTTAGAAGTAACGGTCTCGTTAGAGAAGTGGTTAGTGCGCTGGATTCAGATGCGGGAGGTCCGGGTTCAATTCTCGGAGAACTCATTATTTTGTTTAACTCGCTGCACCTTTTAGTAAGACGCTTAAATTGATGGATACGTCTGAGATATTGTTTGTGTAAAACTTTAATCCATGACTTTAAACTTAACGCTAAAATTTCACTCCAGTTTAACATAAAGCTAAATCGAAGTCATATAATTGAAATTTACAGAATGATGACTCAGATGTAGCCGTTAATTGTACTAAAGGGCGCAGCAAGTTAGCGCAATAGTGAGCATTGACAGAAATCGAATCTGGAACTTTTGAGTTCTAGTTGGATGCTCTACCACTTTGGACAAAAAATATACCAAAAAACAAAAATGGAAAAATAATGTATATCCACTAAATTGAATGATTTATTTTAGACTATTTATTTTAGACTATTTATTTAGACTAAATCTTAAACCAAAATAATTGATTTGTACAAAATTTCAAGAATAATATAATAATGTTACTATCCTTACACGTAGCATAATGCTCTATCCTACCAAACACCTTTCCAACACCTTATTACGATTTAACTTTAGTTTATTTTCAATATTTATGTTCATTTATAAGAAAAAACGATAAAATTATTAAATAAAATTTCTAATTTAGGTGTGCAGTTATGCCCTTGGTCCCCCGCTGACATAAGACCAGCTAAAGCGATCGCTATGTACAATCTAGCGACAGCTTATGCCATTAGAGGAGAGCATGACAAGGCATTACATCATCTCAGTCTGGTAGGGCTTTGTCCTTGTTCTTATTTCCCTCTCTAATATTTCTTTAAATATTTCTTTTAAAAAATTTAAAAGAAACTATTATAGTTCTGTTCGTAACTATAATATACAGAATGTTCAGCACTGTAATAATAATTCTATATCTTTTATATTTTTTAATAATAATTCTATTTATGAATGCTATTAAAGTGTTTATGTAGAATATACTCGGTTTTGTTTTGCGTAGAATTTTGTTTTGTTTGGGAAGGAATAAACGCTGATTTAAGCTATTATTATTTTCATGTACAGTATGTTCCGTCATTGAATTAATCACTCAGTCACTTAAATGAGTGATTAATTAATTGATTATTGATTGATTTATTGATAGATTGATTAATTGATTGATTATTTGTTTAACTGATTAATTGATTGATTTATTGATTGATTTATTGATTGATCAGTTGATTGTTTGATTAATTGATTAATTGATTGATTTATTGATTGATCAGTTGATTGTTTGAGTAATTGATTAATTGATTGATTTATTGATTGATCAGTTGATTGATTTATTACTTGATTGATTAATTGATTGTTTGATTAATTGATTGATTAATTGATCGATGAATTGATTGATTGATTATTGTGTGCTATATAGAGTACACAAGACGCTGGACAACCCTTGCCTGCTCAAATGTTTTACTTAAAGATCTATCTAGAACTAACTGAAGGTTCAATTTTAATTCTTAATTCTTTTCAATTACTCGCAATATAATAAGTTTCCAATATAAGTTTATCAATATAGGTAGGTTTGATTCTTAGTAATATAGTTTCAGTTAGAGAAGAATTTTTAATAAGAGTTCAATATTTTGTTGCGTTATTTCATTAAAATTCTCAACTTATCAACAATTTTAAATTTATTGAAATTGATTTGTATTAGGGGATTTATTATCTATATTTTTATCTTTTTTTTATATAAATTTTATTGAACATTATGTATTTTATTATCACTAAAACCATCTAATGGATTTGCATCGTAACGTTTATTATGGATATAAAAAAAAAACAGAAAAATATGATTTTATTATTATAAGCATTTTGTAGGTCGCAGAAAACAAGCGCAAAGTTTCATTCGAGATCATTTTGGTCACATGACTTTAAACAGACAGTAGCCATTGCGTTCTTGATCCGACTTCTTTCATTAGAATAATGATCATGCGTTAAATCGTTATTAAAAACTTGTTTTCTTCAAATTTTTGAAAGTCATTGGAATTAAATTGTCCAATAGAAATAATTACTGTCGTTTCATTTGTGATGTTTACATTACATTCATTCTTATATATAAAGTTACGATTGACATCAAAAAAGCATTAGAAACATTTCTGTATGCCTTTAAAAAGGTGTTTATTTATCTGTGAAATGTATGGTATTATGTATTGTGACAAGCATTAAAATGATAGGAATGCCAGTTTCCTTTTTAACAATAGTTGGATACATTTGTTGCCACTGTTATCTTCTGAACCGTCTTGAATAATCTAATGCCTAATTATAGCCCATTGTCATGAATAATCAATAATGACTCATTATAGCCCACGGTCATGAATAATGTATAATGACTCATTATAGCCCACGATCATGAATAATCTATAATGACTAATCATAGCCCACGGTCATAAATAATGAATAATGACTCATTATAGCCCACAGTCATGAATAATCTATAATGTCTCATTATAGCCCACGATCATGAATAATATATAATGACTCATTATAGCCCACAGTCATGAATAATCTATAATGTCTCATTGTAGCCCAAGGATTCTTTTCTAGACGCTCCATTGAAATTCCCATCCGTTTCTTTTTACAAATATGAACTGTGCGACGAAATATCCCAAAAAGCGAACACATAACAATTCTATAAGATAATGTATTCTTAAATTATTATTTATTTGACCATCAGATAACTGGATCTTCATTAAGAATCTTAATGAAGATCCAGTTATCATTATAACTGGATCGTGTTATCTGATGGTCAAATAAATAATTGCTTAGGTTTTTATTCATCCTTACAAAAGTATAATATCCAGTAGACTTTTTATGATAGAGATGCAAAAAGAATGCTGCTTTTTCATTTTAAAATAAGATACAATAATAGGGAGACTATAATAGGTTCCATAAATGTTCACACTTTCTTTAATTATGAACTACATAAATTTCAACAAACTAGATGCTATTATAAACAAGGTGTTTCAAACTTTGATCATTCAGTAATATTATATCGTATATTATGCTAGTCTTCAAATAATTTCTTATAAAATTGCAGAAGGGATGTTTTGTCGCATAGTTCATATTTGTGAAAAGAAATATAATTTCAGAAAGATATAAATTTACAATCAAACTTGGTGAAACTCGGTGATCAATATTGTCAATGGTCGATGGTGGTTAACGATGGATGATCGGTAGTTGGTGAAATTGATGTTAGAGATTGCACTATTCTACATTATTTCACACCGTTTCAGACTATTTCACACTATGTCACACCATTTCACAGTATTTCACACTATTGCACACTATTCCACATTATTTCACACTATTTCGCACAATTTCACACTGTTTCACACCGTTTCACACTGTTTCACAATATTTCACACCGTTTTACACTATTTCACACAGTTTCACGCTATTTCACACCGATTCACACTATTTCACACCGTTTCACACCATTTCACACTATTTCACATCGTTTCACACTATATATCACACCGTTTCACACTATTTCACCACTCATCGCAAGCAATCGCATTATGCTTGGCATAGAACGCTTATATGATTATTTATTTCGTCTTATACATTTTTCATGTGTATTCAATTAAAAATATTTATTTTATTTCTATACTGTATTGCCTAATCGATCCAGCGGGGGGGAATCCGGATGAAGGATCGTTAGGTAAAGGATTAACTCGATGAACGAAGGATTAATTAATACGTTTAATTTATTGGTATAATAATATATTATGAATCGATACGTAATAAAGCACTTATATGCATTATTTGGTATAGTGTAAAAGATGGTAAATAGTGCATATTATACGGTGTTTAATTATATTGTGTTGTGCACATTTAGCATTGAATTTGGACGAAATTTTGCAATGTATATTTGATATGGCATTACATTGCCTGTTGCATTATTTAGGAGTTCGTTGGAATTAAACAAGGATGTTTGGATTTAAATTGTAGGCCTGCATGATTTAATGATATTTTAAAGAAGTTAAAGATTTGCCGATCTGAGCGCATTGCTAAAGGATGCAGCAAGTTAGATATATTGTGGTTCAATCAAAGCCTGGACATGTCGACTTTATGACATATATATTGGCAAAATATTGCTAATGGTGCAACCAATTCGCGATTCTGGAAATTGGTGGGAGGTGGATATGTAACATTGAAGATCTATTTATCTTGATGGTCTTTTTAGTCATTCAGGCTCAATGATAAATATCTGAGAGATCAAAAATGTTATAACATATTGCTTTCTTTATTTTATTTAATCCACATCAAAATATTTCAGTATACATTTGTCGAAAGTTATGAAGAAGGAATATTGTACAAGCACTTAAATAGCCATACTAGAATTTCATTTACGCTTAACTTAATATATCAAAGGTGACAATCGTACAATTATATGCTAGCTTGTCTAATAATATCTTACAACACTAATAAAGATAATAATAATAATACTGTCTTGCAGCATAGTAATAAATGTATAAACATTTATTAATTATAAAATCTGTAGTGTAGCCAAACAGATTTGCGAATAAACTACTAATTTGAACAATCAGTTTACTAGTTATAATAAAAACTAGATTGAGGCAATTTTAATCACGGATGAAGGTGTTATTAATTAATAAGCAGCTTTTTTCGTTGTTTACGTTATTGTTAAGAATTTTATGTTTCAAAAGATTCAAACCTCTAGCTGTAGGGACATATTTAAAAAAAAATGGAAAATGTCATTGAAAAATATATTATGTATATATACAAATACAAATTGCATAACTTACAAATATAAATTACTCTAAATTTCACGCACTAATAAATAATTATACACGTACTATATACAAATTTTTACAAATTAAGTTCAGCCACACTGGCTTATTACTGATACAATTGATTATTATTACAATTCCATTTTATTGCTATTATTATCAGAAATGGATTATAATTCTATTATAAGAATGCCATGATTATCCACTATGTAATATTACACAAATCTGGCTAGCATTACATTTAGTATTGCTATGAAGCCAATTCTTCCTTGCACTGGATATAATCCTAAATTAAATACAAAAACTGGATTATAATAAAATCCCCATGTCATCATGTTGAACCCTTCATCTAGTGAAGAATCCGATGGTGAGATTGTGCCCCTGAGGCGCGCCCCACAACATTCAGCCCCTCCTCCCAGCGCACCATCTTACAGCTCCTCCCCTGCAACCGGGGGAGGTGGTGGTAGGTGGCAGGATGAAACCGATGACGCTTCGTACTCGGAGAGCCACCACGCCGGCGGTGGCGGCTACCAAAGCGGCAGCTTCCACGGCAGCTACAGTATTGACCAGCGAAGCCTCTCAGCAGCCAGTCACTACAGCGGGGGGTCCACGGATAATGTTAGCTTAACCGGGGGATCGGCTCCATCAGGTCCTGCGTACAGAGGCGGTAGCGCAGTGGGGGGCAGCGCGCGAGCTATCAGTCCTAGCCCATCATTGGTGTCGGAGAGAGATTCTGTGCGAGATGGAGCGGGAGGGAGGGATTATCCCAGGGATTCCGCTGTTGGTAGAGACTCGATTGCGGGGAGGGATGGGTTCGGGGGACGAGGGGGATCGGATAGCGGGAGGGAGAGCGGGAGGGATAGCGGGAGGGGTGTGGAGGCAGGGCGTGTGGTGGAGTCAGAGATTGACAGGTCGTTGAGAGATGAAGAAGAGAGAAGGAGGAAGTTGCAGTTGTATGTGTTTGTGATGCGGTGCGTTGCGCATCCATTTAATGCTAAACAGCCGACGGATATGGTCAGAAGACAAACAAAGGTAAAGAAAATGTTATCGTTAATATTTCTGATGATTATTGCGTTTATTTTGATGATTATTAGCAGTTAATTGACATTAAATATATTTAGTCATGTTGATAGTTGTGTAGGTGTATGTGTGATGTGTTTCTTTTTTATTAATCGTTTATTTTATTAATTTTGGATGCTGTTATTAAAAAATTATTGGTATTTTGTTAAAGTTGTTTTAAAATTATAATGTGATTAAAAATATCAATCATATTTTGAGGCTTCTTGAGGCTAAAAATATCAGTCATATTTTGCGTTTGCGTTTGTTGTTTTTGAACTGAAGTTATTTTTGAAGGTAAGAATTTGAACATATAGTGCTTATTACCAATTTTTTTAAATGACAATTCAAATTTAGGATGCAATTGGTTAACTAGTATATATTTATGTAGTAAAAGTATAATTGAATAATTGGGTGTTGAATATGTGATTTATATCAATTGCTTTTTTTGTATTCTGTAAGTGTTTGAATTTTTGAGTGACTTGAATGAGGCTGAATTTTGAAGTGAAAAATGATCTCTTTCACTTTGGGCTTTATAAACTTGCATTAGGATCATTACTTTCAGATTGCCTTTGAGCAACGGTTTAAATAATATTTTAGTTTATTTTATATTGTTTTATTGTTTTTTTTTGATGTTCTTTAATGTTTTAATATGCAATTTGATTTGACTTAAAAACTAGGGATGTATTGACTATACCAAAATATTTAAACAGTGCTGAGCATTTATGTTAAGTATTAGTTTGCATTGGTTGATGGTCTGTGTAATAAATTTCACTAAGAAATCATCAATGGACGCAATGGATTTCACTTAGCACTGATTGATATTGAACGCTTAAATGTTGCTGATTACAGTTCTGTTAGCATTTGCATTTGATTTAGATTCTTAATAGCGAGCATTTATTTGCCAGTGATGCGGCAAATTGAGATTTCCTTAATATTAAAAAATTATATTTCTTTAATAAGAAAAACAAGAATCTTTTGCTTCTTGTCTTACTTATTTTAAAGTAATATTTTTCCATCAAAACGGTGACAAATTGCCTCAACTATTAATTCTTAGGGTTAGAGTTTGGGTTAGGATTTGGGTTAGGATTTAAGTTAGGATTATTGCTAGGGTTTGGATTAAGTTTACGATTTTGGTTATTTAATTCATTGATGGGGTCGTATTGACAGATTAATGTATTTTGGGTTGTTTTATCGGGGTACCCTTTTTTTAGCATAGATTAAATAACATTTTTCTGATTAACTTCTTGAAATTAATGGTTGTTTTGATCTACCATAATTTTTTGGGTGGAGCATGTGTCATTTTTTCTATTGTTGTGACAAATCCACACATTGTTCTTTGATTATCCTGTAAAATACAATTATTATTAATTTATTTTTGGATATTATACTTTTTATATTAAACTATTGCTAGCTTTAGTCAAGGTATTTTGATTTAGAGAAGTTAGAGAAGTGGTTAGAGCATTCAATTTCGGAAGCAACAGGTTCAGGTTTGAATTCCGTCAATCTCATTGTTTCCCCGCACTTTTTAGTAAGACTCATAAATTGACAGCTACGTTTGAGACATCATACCAGCTTAGATAGAATTCTTACTTTTTCTGGTATTTTAGTTCGTTTATATTTTCTTTGCGTTTAAATTGTGTGAAATATTGTGCAAATATATACTAAATCGTTTATATACGTATTTACTATAATCCGTGACGTTAAACCGTAATCTTAACCGTAGGTAACCAGGCAGCAGTTGAGTTCCATACGCGAACGTTTTGCCTCTTTTCTCGCCGGTGATCTTTCCATCCCTGCGGATGAAGCTTTCGTGAACGCCGTACATAGCTACGTTGAAGTGTTCATTAAGTCAGATCGCTTGCTCACTCTAGTCAAGAGTGGAGGGTGCTCAGCGAATGACTTCAGAGACGTGTTTAAGAATAACGTGGAAAAAAGAATACGCAGCTTACCTGAGATACAGGTGAGTTGGAATCGCTTGTTAACTTTAAGTACATTAAATGGAATACATATACATATACTTTAATTACATTTACTGGAATACGTATACTTGTTGAGTATATTTCGATATCAAGTTGGGAATATTCGATATTGAGGTAAAATTGCGGAATAGGTGTTTTCGGTTGTACAATTTAGAACATTACAGAAGATGTTAAATAATTTGATCAAATTTGAACAATTAGAAATTGTCAAATTCAAGTTAAGTTAAATTAAGAGTTTTTGGCAATTGTATCGGTAAGTTATTAGTAAGTTTTTTACAAAGTAGAGAGTGTAGGATACAGTGTGGTGAATGGATGATGTTTCGCATTAGTGTGACTGCTTTGCTTATTAATTATGATAATTACGCTGCTAATAACTAAATAAATATTAATATATTTTGATTATAAGGTATTTATCGCAGTGGAGGTTCATGGTGTAATTAATGTTCATGAAGAGATTTGCTAAGTTTCTTAGAGTACTCAGTGATCCTTGGATAATTTTCTTGTATCCATAATAATTTAGCATGCGTTTCATTTTGTCATGGCCTAGTTATAACTAATATGATTGCATAGATCTGTTATTTTTCGTTATAATCAACACTTATATAATGCTATCATCATTGTAAAATGAGTATCAGCCTGTTTAAATATAAAATGCTGCTGATAGGCTGAGAAATTTGAACAAATACATAACTGACAATGAAACTGGCTATTAAAACTAAATATTAAAGGTGTTGCTTATTGGATTGATGATTCTGATTGATTGATACTGTGACTGATTGATACTATATACTTGATTGATACTGTGATTGATACTGTGTAGTATTTATGTAATAATACTGTGGTATATAAAATAATATTGTAGTAATTGATTGATACTGTGGTGTTTTGTTTTGTCTATTGTTGTTTCAATAGACACGAAGCTGTCCATACGCAGAGTATTGAGCAGTAAGATTAGGGTTAGGAAGAAGATTAGATTAGGGTTAGGATGGAGGGATAATTGGCCGGTTCCAGGGAGTGTACATATGTACAGAATCCGTACATATGTACAGATTTCTTAAAATTTGGTTAAATCACACGATGCTTTTATGTTTAATACAATGCCTTTATGTTTAGCAGCTATTAGGTCATTATAATCAAATGATAGCATAGTCCAATTAAATAGCTATAATAACCATGGGCTTTGCAGATTTTAACCAGCATTTAGCTAAAATTAGTTTTTCACTTAAATATTCTCCCTGAAACCCGACACTAGTTAGTTTACATGTACAGTTTAAAGTACATATATTTAAAGTATGTTCATATTGTCTATTTTAATTCTGTATTTATTTACTGGAAAGACCATAACACCGCACTATTATTGATTGTAGGGATTAAGTAAAGAGACTGTGTTGACATCATGGATGGCTAAGTTTGACCAGATATTCAGGGGAGATGAGGATCCTCGTAAATGGCCTCAACGTCAGGCAGTGACAGCCACGTCTGAAATGATTCTCAGCAAAGAACAGCTGTATGATATGTTTCAGTCCATTCTCGGCATCAAGAAATACGAACATCAGATACTCTATAACGCTATGCAGGTAATTGTTGTGTTAGTTTATAATGCGTTAAAACAGGTTTGATAAATTGGTCTAGATTATTCATTTTTAGGGTTGGAGTTAGTGTTAGTACTAGGGTTAGAGTTAAGGTTGGTTAAGGTTATTAAATATTGACAGGGTCGTTTTGTCTGGCTGATTTGTCACATATAAGTTGCCAATTGTTTGTAGTCAATGTGTGATTTATAAATAAGTACTTTTAGAGTCTTTAAAATCCGTTTTGATTTTTATCATTATTGGTGTTATTGAATTTATAGTTATAAATATTTTTGCACAAATTTTCTTTCACTTTTCTAGTTCTAAATTTGTCTGCTTTGAGTTTATTATAAATTGTTAAATAGCCAGTTACAAATGCATCATTTGTAATTTTATTTGAAGACCATGCAATGCATGTTGGTGCGAATCCAGTAATAAAATTAATAATAATAATTATTGTTTTCTTGACATAAAATGTTTTGATGTATTAAATACTGTCCGATTCATCAACACAAAGTGGAATTGTACCACAATAGATTTTTATTTATGCCATAGCTCTCTGTTGTGAAATGATAGTCATCAGCAAGGCCTTGATTTCTATCAGACCCCGCCCCTTTGCCCAATTAGTCCATGTCAATCTAGAACAATATTATATAATAAACAACATTTGAATCTATCGTTTCAATTGCAGGGATTAGAATTAGAGCGGAGTTTAATATTAGAAATATGTGTTTAACAGCTAATTAATTTTATATAAGAGGAGGGGCTTGGTTTTAAATGATGCCTCGCTAGAGAAAACTTATAGCTGATTGTCATTGATGCCTGGGATCATCCATTATTGACAGAGCGATTGAGAGAAAGAGAGAGAGAGGGAGAGATTGAGAGAGAGAAAGAGAGAAAGAGAGAGAGAGAAAGAGAGAGAGAGAGAGAGAGAGAGAGAGAGAGAGAGAGAGAAAGCGCGAGTGGTTGAAACAAAGACTTGTTATTTACTTGTCAGCTTGCTGCGTCTGCTGCTGCTAAGCATTCTTTACCTTGTAATGCAGTCACGCTTGACTGCCTATGGAGGTGTTTTTTGACTCCAAAGTATTGAACTCAGCCTGTAGAGTTGATTATAGCTCTGCTAGTGATGCTTACATAATGATCATTAAAGGTAGTAGCTGCTTACCTGGTCATACAGTAAATCAGCTGCGGCAGCTGATTGTGACCGCTTTATATTTATATAATTATAATTAGTCAATGTTATTTATTGAAATTATTTGTCAGAATAATTATATTGGAAAACATATTTTTGGATTTTTTTTACCAGTATTTTATTATTAGTCAGTGGTGTGGTGGCAGGATTAGGGGGTTATATCTCTGCCTTTAATTGAAGTCATTTTTTATGGTTGAGGAAGGGAAACTGAGAAATAAATACAAGTTATGTTTTTGTTTTGTTAACCGGCCCTCTTTGCCTCCCTGTGGACTCCCTTCCTTTGGCCTTATATATTATATTTTGCCAATATAGTTCATTTTTTTAGTTTTGATATCATAAAAGTGTGTTTTGACTAGAAAGCAGTTATCACATAATTTGATGAGATGAATCTTTTGTAAAGTCTGCCTATGCTGCGGTTAGCGAATCGGTAAATCCATTGTTGAAATTGTCTGAAATTATAATATCAAATTTTTCAGTAGAGAATTGATAAAATATTGTATCTTTAAACCTTGCCAAATAATTTTAGTAGATCTATTCACTTTTTAAGAGTTTTTATTTTGACCCTGATATCAAAATGTAGCGTGTTCTATTACGATCGTTATAATGTTTTGCTTAAATTTGTGTAACTAAATGCACATAGAAATAAAATATCTGTGTGAGATATGTGAAATTGCCTGTCTCATTAGAAACGTTCCTAAAATATTCACTCGAAAAATGATATTTTACAAAATATCCTTTTTGTATATTTTCAATTAAAGTGCAAATCTTTTCATTCTCTCTGTGGACTTTCTGTTTTTGCAAGATATTCAAATGTTGCTGCAGAAACAGAATGGAGAACACTCAGCAGTATTGTGCTATTAATCTACTGTATCAGAGATGGGGGGACTATAGTAGGGAAGGAGGGGAAGGAGGGGGATGGTGTTTGGGTCACCACCACCATTTATTTCCTCTAGGGTGTCCAGCCAAAATGGTACGGACCAAATAGTAGCGATAATAAAGTATTAGGGTTAGAATTAGGGTTAGCGTTAAAATTGAATAATATTGGTAAAATGATACAAGGATAAAAAATGATAAAAATGTACTGTATTTAGTACTGTATTTGTCAGTACCATTTAGTAGATAATTACATGTGAAAAAGGTGTACGTAATGTGCAATCACATGTGAAAAAGGTGTACTCAATATGCAGAGTTGCTTATTGTAGAGGGTTAACCAGCAGAAATAGTTTAAGGTTATGTTAGGATTACTAATTTATTAGTATACTTTTATTACTGTGTTCGATAAATCATAACAATCACTAATATTACCATCCTAACCCTAATCATAATCCAGTCAGAGAGACAAACCTAATACAGTGAACTAATAAAAAAAGTTGTACAATTAATGACATGTGCGTATTCACACATGAATTTGTATCTATTGATTACTTTCATGTCACATCAATTCAATAACGAAAATCATTATTGATTTCATTCCTTAATCTGGTGAACGGTTTCTCATCTATCTCAAGGAATTTGATTTATTAATATTTTTGCCACTGAACGATTAGATTCGTATTCGATCAGTTTTCTTCCTTTATAAGCAGTCGTGTCTACACTTCAACGCTATTACAAGTCACTTTTCTTTCTCATCGAACTATTGATTCTGCACTCGGCTTATATTTTCTCTTTCTCGCTTTCTTAGATGTGTCAATTGTTCCATCTAAATGTTTTTATTCTTTATCTGTTTGCTTTGTCCGGGGCTCGCCCTCTTCTTCCTCGTTCTCTCTTCCCTCTCGTCGCACGCCGCCTACTCCGATAGGATATTCCCGGCTGCAGACGATCGAGCGGGGCCCGGTATCTTGATTGCAATGCTATTGCAGTTTTGGATGTTTGAGAGCGATATAGGGCTAATTTGCTTAGGGAGTCTTTTTTGACATTTGAGCCTTGTTGGTTGTCTGCTCTATCTCTCGCTATCTCTCTCTCTCTCTCTCTTCCTCTCTCTCTCTCTCTCTCTCTCTTTCTCTCTCTC
>JAQIXG010004370.1:0-13032 GCA_034700105.1 Oconnorella tubifera
ATTTAATATTTCTGATTAGGATTAGCCTACATTGTGATAACAGCCAGGTGATAGATTAATGATTTAGCAATGAAATTAATTCTTATTAATAACTGATTAAAATAAATATGGTTGATTTATCTCTCTTTAGCGGTTAATTATCTTTTAATGTTTGTTATCTTTTTCTGACGTCACTTCAGTAAAAGTGCTCGTGAACTTTATAAATTCTAATTAACTTTGTTTTACCATTAAAACATATAGTATATATATAGTGTTATATTCAGTTATATACCGGTCACAATAGGCCTATTACTGCATGCTATTAACACCGCATAATATTATATTACGATTTATTGGAACTGCAATACTATATAAGATATATAATTATAGAGGCCCCATAACATGTCTAGAAGAAAACATACAAGATATATGATTGTGGTGGAAATCGAATTTAGGGTTAAGATAATGGTGAGAGTTAAACGAATTAATTAAATAAATAAAGTTAAAGTTTCAAGTAACTGTAAAAGACAAACGTTGCATGGTGTCAATATTATATTAGAATTGTGATGAAAATCATATTTTTTCATTATGCTATTGATTTATGTTAAGTATTAGGGTTAGAGATATGTACTTAGAGTGATTCTAACCACTTTACCATTAAGCTTTAAGTGAACGTGTTTGCCCTACTTCACTTAACTATTGATATTCGAATAACTTTTACTTCTTTAAAAACTTCTCAGTCTTAAAATAGATCTAGGTTACACCTCAGAGGACTTAGGTGAGCACAAGCCTCACCCAACTTAATCGACGAGTGACCGGAGTGACCGAAGTGACCGGAGTGATCGGAGGAGGCAGCAGTTCATCGAGCAGCGACTTAGGTGTACCAGAGAGCCGCTGTACGCCTCCCACCGACGCACCTCAGAGGACTTAGGTGAGCACTAGCCCTCATCCAACTTGGTCGACGAGTGACCGGAGTGACCGATAGCGCGAGGCTATACAATTACTACCTCAACTGGAGTTCATAGCTCTCGTCAGCGTTGAATTTGCGAACTTTTTAATTAAAGACTTTAGTTTAAGCTGTTTGACTTTTGAATCATTGTAAATAGTTTTAATATACGCGAGTTGCGGATTCTGATACTGGTGTTTAGACTTGTTACTTATAAGTTATGTCACATAAAAGTGCTTCTCCGACGCGGCGGGACAAAAATCCCGTATCGCCGTTCGCATTCGGCTGCGAACGGGGCGATATCACGACCCGCGAGCCGCCCGCCACATGATCAAGCATATTACATAGCGTTTATTTATTTATACCTTGACAATAATAAATATGATACAGTTACAATGCAATGTTACCTAACTCAAATTATAGAAAAAAATTAATTAGTTGAAATTATGTATTAATAATTGAACCAAATTATTTATTTTATGGGATCCTTATATATCTGATCCATTAATCATATATAAAATAATAAAAACAATGTCTGTATAAAAGTGTTTCAGATTCCAGATCAGGAATATCATATATACAGCTATTATAATTTCCAAAAATAGGCCTATGTATGCCATTATGCCTAATCGAATGACAACAATAGGCTCTATAATTATTAACTTAATGCCCTAAATTAAATAATTGTTTAAGTATATGCTTATTAAGCCTATACTTAAGAAATAAAGAGGACATATATAATAACATTATAAAGTCCATGAAAACAATCAAAACAAGGACATTTTATGATTATTATGATGTGTCCTATATAGTGACTTGTCCTCAAAATATAAGAACATTATGAAACTTTTGAATACCTTGTACTTGTCACTCTCGTATACCGTATAACATATACGAGTAAAAACGCCTACACTTTTATAAATTATAATAAGATCAGATATGCCAGGTATACACAGCTATTATGATTAGAGTTTTAAAGCGTCCAAAAATACAACCACCCTGACAAAAACTAAATGATATTTTAAAGTAATTTTTATCGTTCCATGTGCCTACTTTTAGCATTCATTAAAAATTACAAGCTTATGCCAATTCTACCTTTATTCTTTATAATTATACCGTACTGTAGTTCAAATTAAGGTTATAAAATTATTATTTTGAAAGCTTGCGATAAATAATAATAACATTAACTATTTCTCCCACACGCCGTGATTGCACTCTATGACAGTCAAATGTTTGTACAAATTCTTTCTGTTAAAAAAGTTTTGCTATAATTATAGGCGTATTGTTTCTTTACTTTTATTCCCTTTCGGATATACAGTAAAACATGTAAATTATAACCATGAGTTTTTTATGTACGTGTGTTTATGTTTTAATCTAGGCTTATATGCAAATAGAATTGTTAAAAACCCGGATTGTAGAAACTTGGTAACACTCTTCTCACTATGGAATATAATAAGGGGAGTGATCACCCCGCTCCCCCACCCCGTTATTCCATCTTGGAATGATTAAAATATTATTTATATTAAAATGTAATCCAGAAAAAATCTCCCTGCTCCCCCCTCCCCCATGGAACATTAGACTTTTGTGACTCCATAAAACTTAAATAAAGCAATTGTTTTTATTAAAGAGATTCACAATTTTGCAGCGAAAATAATTTGCCCCCTCCCCCCTCTAAATCTAAAATCTAAGACATATATATAGTTTAATATATATAATTATATATATAATTATAGTTTAGTTATAAATATAGTTTGACCCTGTTGTTTATTTATTCAACTATTTCATCGTAGTGTCAACGATCTTTAGGTAATTTCACACAAGTATAAAAATAGAAACTAAAATTATGTTGACATAAATTATTCTTCACAAGTCTAGGCAGATTTTATTCGAAAAGTAAATATTGACTCTGTGATTGGCTGCAAAAACGTAGACTGGTTAAATCACGCAATGACTTGTTTATAGCAATAATTCATTTTTTGACACGTGCGTCTGTGATTGGCTATTTGATTTACACTGGACGTTTTCTGATTGGTTAGTTGATTTCTAAGCTGACACCTGATTGGCTGGAGGTTGATACAATAGCTGTGGTTATTCTACGAATTAATTTCACGCAGTGACGTTTTTTTATATTACAATTGATTAACTTTACGATGCAATAAAATTGACCAGGTTCAATCATTTTAACTCTTTCTCAGACTTTATCCTACTTTTTCTACTTAAAATATTACAAACTTACTTCACGTAAAAATTACTTTAATTATCAAAATTTAGAATCATTGATAATTTAAAGTTAATATGCCAATTTCTAAATACAGACTACAATTATAAAATAGGTCTAATACTGCTTAGTTTAAAATAATATTTAAAATAAAATAATATTTCTGTCCCTCATTTTGCAACCGCTTCCATACTTCCACAAAAGTATATTTATATAAAATGTATGGAGTACATTTTTCGAGGATAAAAAAGCAGACAACTTCTCGAAAATTAAACTGACTTAAAAAAGCTGAAGACTAATTTTTATTTCCCCCCCCCCCCTAAATCCGTCACTAAATTTAACCGAATTAAAAGAAAATGTAGCAAAAATTATGGGCGATAATAGTATTTATATAGTAATTCATCGATTATTCTAAAATCTAACTTTGGCATATTCTGCTCGCTATTATAATACAATAATATAATATATATAATTCTTAATAATAAACTATCATGACATTACAGCCTAAAATTGAATACCACATCCGGTGCAATCATTATTCTTCTTTTTATTTGAAATAAAACTATAACTAGTAGTTATAGTTATTCGATATATAACTATTATTATGTCGTGTAGCTTTTAACTTGTGGGACTATTATTATTATGGGGTGTAATTTATTTACGAGTTCATCTTAAAACATCTCTGGTCTTATATAAACGAAAGTATTATAGTACAGTCCGTTTATTATTCGATTCTATTCAAGTAAATTTTTACTAAAATTATTTCTAAAAAGTTTTATATAAGAACATTGTAAGTAAGCCCTATATACGACAAAGTATAAAACTTCTATAGTTATAGTATAGCATTATAAAAGTATATAATATTATGTATAATATTGTAAAGTTTAATAAGGTATACGATTATTGTTATAGTTTAAAGCCTATTACTAAAATTTCAATATAATAACATATTATTATTATAATAATCTCAAAGTCGTCTTTTAATTTATAACTGAATTAAATAAATATAAAAATCTGATGTTGTTTACTATTAAGTATTCAACATTGTCAGCAAGAGCGATTATATATCATGGGCCTAGTTTCTATATAATGCATTTATAGCGAAATTGATAAATATATAGTATAACTTATATATGCTGTATATATTTATAAGGCCATTAGTAAAGGTTGATATTTGGCTCATATGGCATCCATTCAAGAATGCCAAGTATTTTATAGAATATTTAAGATATAAGGAATAGAATCTATAGAATAAGCATTCTATATATAATGGAATATTGTAGAATAAGGAAACTTTATAATTATTAGAAAGTCATGTATTTAGAACGCATATTATATTAAATAATATCTATGCTGTAACTTATATATTGCAGAGTTATACGGATTAATAATATTATTTATAAATATTATTGACAGTAGGCCTAATTAATATTATTGATATTAATTATAGCAAAGGCGTTATAAGATTAATTAAATAAGCTGTATACCAGCTTATATTTCAAGTCTAAGACATTGTTTAATTCTAATGAATTCTATTTTACGACCTATCGGATTATAATAATTCTAACAGTTTTCTAGACTGCTCTAGAATGCTTATCAATCACTTATCACTCATCAAAGATCACTTCACCTTCGCTTAATTAAGTCAACACTCAACGTTTCTACGACAGCTAGCCATCACTCACGATCACTTCGATCACTCACGAACATGTCACCGTCAGAGCGGCTGCGTTTAGCGGCCCTCCTCGTGGCCCTCGCGGCCCTGGGACTCGGCGTCGTTGTGGTCCGAGGCTCCGTGGTGGACCCCATGATAGAACTGCGTGCCCTGAAATCTCCTATATTTTATACAACGAGGAATGTACTAGGGGTCGCCACTGACTTGGGCTCCAGGTTAGCGGGGCTCGTGGGGTTAGGGTCGTCCCCCTGGTGGTTGGCGGTCGAGGCGGCCCTGGGGGGCCTGGTGGTCGTCTACGGGTATAGGTTGCTGTTTGCGCCGATGAATAGGGTTCGAAATCTGGGACAGGTTTGTGTTTTATTGATTTTGATTTTCAATTTTTTATGTCTTTTTTATATAATGTTTTTTATCTGCAGACCTAAGGATTTTTTGAAGTTTTATGTTAATTTTTGTGCATTTTTTTCACAAGAAAAGTATCTGTATTTAAAGTATCTATATTTGAAACAAGTATTAAAAGTACCTATTAAAAATATCTATTAAATCTACTTATTAGGAGTAGGCATACTTATTAAAAGTATATAAGGGCATTAAAGTATCTAGTAAAAGTGCCTATTAAAAGTACCCATTTATAGTATTACATACTAATTATATTACATGAAATCTTTTTACACACCCTCTTATGTGGGCCTTGAATCAGTTTGGTGGGTAGATGTAGAATTTATTACTTGCAATGTCATTCTCAGTATAGCTAGTCATTTAGTCAGTTAGTCAACTCTATAGAAAACTAACTAGGAAATGTTTTGTTAAAATTTATGCACAAAATATTTGCACTTAAAAATACAGCATTGTGTGGGGTCTGCGTGTATTGAATACTACATCGTCCACCCCATTCCTAACATTCAGTTATTTGAAAGTTAGACCTGCTGTGAATGACTAGACAATGACATACAATTAGAATTATTATTATGGATATAATTAGAATTGGGGTTAGAATTATGGTTATAATTAGGGCTGGAATTAGGGTTTGAATTAAAATTTGAGTTAGAACTACGGTTAGAATTAAGAATAGGGTTAGGGTTTCAAGTTTTCTCGTTCAAGCCTTGTACTGTAATATAAGCAGAGCGCCTGGATTCGGGTGGAGAGTGTACAGGTTTTTCGCGCTGACTATATAATGACGTAATAGCGTGTATGCTCCAGGCAGCGAATAAATAAAGTGATTTAAGTAATTGCAGATCATAAAATGATATGATAAAACAAATTGATTATATGATGGTAGATCATACATTGATACGATACTCAGACTATTTATAAAGTATAATTAATATACCAATAAATACACAATTTTATATATATGTGCATAAAAGTAATTAGTAATGAATTCTGTAATACTATAAGCATAATATTTAGGAAATACAATTTGTAGGCAGGGGGCATGGGGGGGGGGGGGGTGAGAAGCTATTATTTAAGCCTATATTTGAATAATATTTGAGTAAATTTCCCTAAAATTCTTATTCTTGTTTGTTTACTAGTGGAACTTTATGTTTATTTATGTTTATTCAATCAGTTTATATTTAAAATGTTAGCGATTTGTTTACTTCAATTAACAAATATTGTTGTCATTTATTTATAAGAATTTATTTCATTGTATAAACTATTATAAAACACACTTCAATCCAAAAATGAGTTTATTAACAAAATATAGCAATGCAAATTGACATCATAAAATAAATACAGAATAGATACACAGTAGAAGAAATATAAAGATAGTATCTACTATTAATTTACAGTACACAGAGAGTTAATAGTTTGCACAAGCACGTTCAAATATTTACACATTTAAAAGTTAAAAAGTGTCTTGGGAAACTGTCTCAAAAGTCACTTCAATTGGTTCTTATAATCCATATCAGTGCGTGTTTCTTACTTGTCGCTTAACGTCACATCAGCTCAATTTATAAACAATGATATGACTTTGATATTTTATCGTTTAAGAGGTGGTTAGAGCTGGATTCGATATCGATAGATCCAGGTTCGAATCCCGGATAGCTCACTGTTTTCTCTAACTCGCTGCACCCTTTAGTAACACGCTTAAATTGACATCTACGTCTGAGACATCTTTCATATAATAGGCCTACGGTAATCTAGCCGTTAACCTAACCTTAACCTTAATATTAAATCATCACAATATAAAGTTAAAGATGATCATCCCCCCCTTCCCCAATTCTTCAATATTTTTAAAATACACCCCTTAAACTTTATGTTTATTTAAATATTTTTTTGTATCTTTATATTTTTTGTATTTTTATTTTTTTATTTTATTTTTTACAAAATTCAGATCGGTTATATTTCCGAGCCCGGGGTGCCATTGAGGGACACGGTAGAATTGGTTAAAAAAAGGCGCCAGGTGGGCCAGATACCCCCAGTCTACCCTAATGGCTGGTTCGCAGTCATCGAGTCACGTGATCTCAACGTTAGTGACGTTAGAAGCGTCAGCTGTTTAGGTCTGTACAGGGGCGGGGTGAAATTATGTAGAAATTAGTTTAGTAGAGTACAAGGACCGTTTGAAATGATTTTTAAAAACAAGTTTTTCGTTAATTTTGTAATAATGTGTTTTTTCAATTTGAGCTGTCATATATTTTTTTGCTTTTTTTTAGGCAAGACCCTCGCTGTGTTTCGAGGGGAGGACGGACGGGCCCAGGTCCTGGACGCCTACTGCGCTCACATGGGGGCCAACCTGGCCGTGGGGGGCATCGTGAAGGGCAACTGCCTTGAGTGCCCCTTCCATGGGTGGCAATTTAGGGGAGACGATGGGCGGTGCGTTCATATCCCTTATTGTGAGGACAGGAAACTCAGTAAGTTCTATTGCAGTTATTTTAATTCAGTCGCATATTAAAGGGAGCAGCAAGTTTTGATTTATACTATTGTTTCCTCAAGGTTTCAGTTTACAATTGACCCTTACATATATATTTTCTTTTCTTTGTCTTGTAATTATATATTTATAATATTAATATTTAAGAGATAATTTTTTACAATTTAGTTCCCGAGGCGGCAAAAGTGACGTCATACTCTGTTCTGGAGCGGAACGGTTCTATTTATATCTGGCATCACGCGGAGGGGAAAGAACCTGATTGGTTCCCTCCTGAGATAAATCAAATCACTTCCGGTCTATGGACTTACAGGGGGAGGACTGAACATATGATTAATGCTCATATTGAGGTATGTCTGTCTGTCTGTCTGATTGTCTGTTTGTTTAAATAGTTGTTTGTTTGTTTAGCTGTGTGTTTGTTTGTTTGTTTAGTTGTTTGTTCAGTAATTAGTTAGTCAGTCAGTCAGTCATTCAGTCAGTCAGTCATTCAGTCAGTCATAAAGTCAGTCAGTCAGTCAGTCAACCAGTCAGCCAGTCAGTCAGTAAATCAGTCAGCCAGTCAGTCAGTCAGTCAATCAGCCAGTCAGTCAGTCAATTAATCAGTTAGTTACATTGCTAGTTATATAGTTAATGCATTAGTTGATTAGTAACACAAATGAATTGGTTAATTAGTTAAGCATCAAACTACCTACTCGTACAGAATAAAAGCATCTCAAAGTAAATAGTGTTCCTGATCAACATGCAATTTATCTGAGTATTTAAAATTAAAATTAAATTATTGTTTCTCTACTTTAAGACCAAATAAGCCTACATTACTTTGAGTTACATTATTTTATATTAGTTACAAATTTATCCCTCCCTCCTTTCCTATCTCCCTACACCCCCCCCCCCGCCACAGTCCCCCTCCCCATAAACCTACCCCCTTCTATATTAGCTAGAATTAATAAAAATTGATTTCCTCTAGACATCAACTAATCTAATTTGTTTTTATATAAATCTTGTTCTCTTTCTTTCTCAAACATTTTATATATGATATTTGTTTAAATCGTATTTATAAGCTGTAATCTTATTGATGTTTAGTTTAATACGCCTTCTTTGATTGGTTGTCTAAGCAGGGGGAGGGGCTTTATAATTTGATTGAAAGATTTACTCCTGATAAGTTTTGTAATAAAATAATTTGATTAAAAAGGAATAAATTCTAATTTTGACTTTAATTAACATCACGCGGCGCACATGAAAGGTTGATTTACACGACTAGATTTTTCATCAGATAAGTCGGTCAGACTAATTTGGTCAGGCTTATTTCATCAGACTAATTTTATGTGTAGTTTGAAATATTACAATTTTTGGTGCAGAATTGTTTTATCAAAAAAATGTAGTCATTAGTTTAATTTAATAGATAAATTTGCTAATGTATTCTGAATTGATTTGCTGCTGATTCTGTATAAATATTGATAATTGTATATTCCCTATTGTATTGTATATTGTATATTGTATAGGCCTATTGTCTGGTATTTGATATATCCACTGTAGGCCTATTGTATTGACAATTTAATGGAATTTATTGTGTAATAAAATTATTTTGAGAATTTATAACTTTATTAGGACAAATTGCATTGTTATATTTTGATTATAAATTAACTTTAAATGTTAATTAAAATTTTAAATAATTAATGAAAATTATAACAGGATGTAAAAATTTCAGACAATTTTTAATTTTTTAGGAGATTCCCGAGAATGGGGCCGACGTAGCCCACCTACAACAACTACACAGCCCAATAATGGCCTCGGGGGTCGATCTAAGGACAATGCATTCTAAACTTTGGCAGTTTGCCAGACACGACTGGGAGGGGAACTGGGAGGTGGACGGGGAAGAGAGACACGTGGGGGTGTTGAGTCTGAAACATAGCATCAGTGTCTGGGGGAAGGATACAAAAATATTTAATATGGACGTCAAGGCCAAACAGGTAAAGTGGGGGGGGGGGGTAAATGCAGAAACAAATGCTATGACATATTTTTTGCTTAGCTATTTTTACAATTATATTTACTTTATATTATTTTTATTTATTACAAAATTATT
Organism: Oconnorella tubifera; assembly: GCA_034700105.1. Classification (NCBI taxonomy): domain Eukaryota; kingdom Metazoa; phylum Annelida; class Clitellata; order Enchytraeida; family Enchytraeidae; genus Oconnorella; species Oconnorella tubifera. The sequence continues at coordinate 9,762 of JAQIXG010004370.1, forward strand.
GCCCCCCTCCTTCGAGAGGAGTCAATTTTTTCTTCAGGGATGTGCCCCCTCTCCCCTCGTTTTGGCGCCTCTGCAATAGGTAACAATTAGGCTACATTTTATCTAACAACTTATATGCATTTATTCATGTTTATATGATTTATAATCCTAACCCTAAAGTATCCAACATATAACTAAATCTAACCCTAATCATAAGTCATGTCTGTATTCTTAACCCAACCCAAAACAAACATAAAATCACTTTTCACTAGTTGTCTCCAAGTGATTTGACTGTGAAGTGATCGCTTAAGTGATCTGTAAGTGTTTTATGTTGTATATGCCTGGTACGTGATGTATGTATATGTATACTTGTATTTATATATATTCAAGGTTTATGATTGTTTTGTACAAGAGTTTGTTTGTGTGTAGAGTTTAATAATAGATTACAATCATTGAATTAAGTGATGGTATGTTTTTTAAAGTCAGTGGAGTGATGTCTTAATATAAGCATTGAGAGTAAGATGAATGACAGTAGTTTTATGTGTCCGTTTATCTGTCTGTTTGTCTGTCTGTGTGGCTGGGAATGATTGAAAGAATACATGAATGAATGAACGAATGAATGAATGGAAGGTGAATGAACGATCTCGCAAACGTATGAATGAATGGCCTGATAGATGAATAGATGGAGGGTGAATAAACGTCTGAGACATCGTCCCTCGACAGTTAAACAGACGTTATTATTGATTGATTGAATGTATAAACTATGAATGACCGAATGAACGAATGAATGAATGAATGTAGGAATCAGTGAATTACTTAGTAAAAAATTATAAGAAATATTATATGGACTATCTATAAACCCTGTGTGTGTATTTGTGTGTGTGTGCGCGCAGGTTCCTGTGTGCGTGTGTTTATGTGCGTGTGTGTGTGTGTGTGTGTATGTGTGTGTGTGTGTGTGCGCGTATATGTTCCTGTGTGCGTGTGTTCATGCGTGTGTGTGTGTTATATTTTAAAGAATGCTTAACAAGCTCGTTAATAAGACATTAGTCTGTTCACTCTAAGTGCAAACATTTTCTTAACTAAGTTGTCATTTATACAGCATGTAAGCGATAAAGATTTTATAACTGTTAAAATCATTTGACAACATTAAAATAGCATTAAAATGCATATCAATAGAGCGCGTGGTAATTGATCAAGAAATAAATGCTATATTTATAGAAACTATTGTCGTATTGAGTAATTTTAATGAAACATTATCCATGAGCTATGTTAAGAGCAACAATCGTAATGCTATTTAGTGATAGAAATACTATTTTAATAAACAAAATTCAGGGTTTATGGGCAATAATTGCATTTTAAGTGGATACCATATGTGGAAATCAAATGTCACTATAAAAAATATACATTTAGAAGTTAAGCTCTTTGATAAAAACAATTACATTAATATAATAAAATGTTCTGAAGTTTATTAAGTTAGAATTAACTTTTAATTAAGTAAATTTTATCATAATAGAAATCTTTTTTTCAGATAGAACTTGGTAATATATAAATTAATCATTTTTATATAAAACGTATGATTTTTGCATTCATGGATATTCCTGAAATCTCAAAATGTTCTCTTTCTAAATTTTCTCCTTCAGATTCATTTAAAAGGATGCAAATTTAAAATTCTACCATGGGGGAGGGGGTCAACTCATGAAATTTTTGGCAGAATATTTCTTTAATTGAAAACTTACACGCGCATCAAGCTGCTATTTAACTCTCGTGTTGATCAAGCACACTATTCATCTCAATGATATAATATTTTAACTTCTCTGATGTGTATTCTTTAAAGCTACTTCTGTCAATCGATTTGAGAAATAAGGTGAAAATATTTAACTATATTAAGAAATAAATGACAATATTAAACTAGATTATTAAATTACAATAATTGACAATATTAAATACAATAAATAAATGACAATATATAAAACTTTATTGCTGTGTTCTTTCAGATTGGTCCAGGTATAGTCTACCTTACGTTTGATAGTCCTTTTGGGTCTGCTGCCTACCTCCAGTCCCTCACCCCCGTCGAGCCCCTGCTACAAAAAATGATCAACCAAGTCTACTTTTCAAAGTCATGTCCAACTTTTATCGCTAAATTTTTTCTACTAGGGGAAGCGTTACAGGTAAGAGGGGGCATTAAGCCCCTGAGGTTTAATTTAGGTGTCCATTTTAGCTTTTGCATAATTTTAGCTTTTGCATACTTTTAGCTGTTTTATTTTTTGAAGTTTAGTTTTAGTTCAAGTTAAATCATTGAACTTAAAGTTATGTAAAGGTTTGTTGTTTCTATAACACACATTTCATATTGATTATAATTAGCCAAATGAATAAATATCCAAATTACTGATAAATATTTTTCAGTCTAAAATAAGCTTCCCTCTATTATCAGTTCGATATTAAGTCTCTATTTGTCTATTTGCTGAACAGATAGAGAGAGACATAATGATTTGGAACAACAAGACTTTTCAAAGTCGACCAGTTTTTGTCAAGTCACGTGAAGACACCCTTGTGGCCAAGCATAGACGGTGGTACGCACAATTCTATTCAGAAAACAGCCCCCGTCTGCGACCCAGAGCCGACCCTCTCGACTGGTGACAACATTTTTGAAATATTCAAACCTTTTGTAATGCCGCTTGAATAGAAAATCTGTGATAAATTTTCACATAAAATTTAATATGACCCGAATTTACAACGATACTCTGATTTGGTATACCCAGCGTTTGTAAATTATACATTGTCGCGGTGCATAATGCATCAGCGTTTGGATCCATATGTTTTATACTATGCTCGTGTAAGATATAGTGTTTGTATGCACAGTTGTATGATACATACTCGTATGCAATATGGGTTTTGTAAATAGACATGCAGTATTGAACTCCTGTATGATATGGACTTTGTTATTATCTCTGATGTTTGAAACACATACTCTTCTGCAATATAGCTTTTGTAATTACTACGCGAAATTTGCTGTACATTTTCTGAATGACATACTCTTGTATAATATAGGTTTTTTAATAATTTGACCTAGTTTAAAGAGCGTTGATTGGACGAAACTTTGCTGTATTTATTGCTTCATTAGACTTTGCAGCATTTAGAAACAGACTTCTTAATTAGTCATTTTATATATAAGTATATATTATAGGTTATTTGTGTTTTTTTAAAGTTAATTTGTAACAAATTGTCTTTAAATTATATTTGTGAGGGGCTTAGCAGGGGGGGGGGTGTGAAAAAATAGCCCGTGAGGCATCGG